>JAODUK010086192.1:0-14214 GCA_027564635.1 Typhlichthys eigenmanni
CATACACATACATACATATATATATGTATACATACATATATATATGTATGTATGTGTATGTATGTATATATATATATATATATGTATATATGTGTATATATGTAATGTGACTATATATAATCACATTACCAGGGCAACAGTGGCGCATAGGGTAGCGCGGTGCTACAGGTGATCCAAAAGTCGCTGGTTCCTCCTCACCAAGTGTCAAGGTGTCCTTGAGCAAGACACCTAACACTAACTGCTCCCGGTGGTTGGTCACACCTTGCATGGCAGCAATCACCATGGGTGTATGAGTGTGTGTGAATGGAATGAATAGACAGACCACTTTCAGACAGATTGAGGAGTGTAACTTTAAACATTTACCTTTAAACACAACAGACCTGTTCCTATATGTGTCATTTAATACAGTAGTCTTTCAGATTCAGAGTCTTATTTGTGGCTTACATTTATATAACTTTTCTTCCTGCCAAACAATTAATCAGTTGATTGATCTCAGCAGTCTGGGGGATTAATGTGACATTTAGGAATACCTAGACCTCATATTGGGGTGCCAGTGCTCAAGATTCAGCTGTTTTACTGAACTGCGTCAGGCCATAATATCTTCGATGGAATGAGCTTCACCCAGCCCTCACCCATTCTCTCTTCTCTCTCCTTCTCTGCTATCAGTGGCTCGTTTTCGGCTGGTGTATGACGCCGCAGTCTTTGAACCGTAAATTAGGAGCTCGCCTCTGTCGCAACAGCTGTTAAACTGCCACTGCACCAGCCACGGCTTTCCCCTCCCTTTATTTCTCTATCTCCTCCAACACATCTTCTGATCTTTGTGCTCCTCTCAAGAAAAGGATTGTGTGAACTAAAGGCTTCTTTCTGTCTTAGGGCAGGGAACGTATCTGCTCCTAGTGCAATTGTGCAGGAAGCTGAAAAGTGTGCCACTTCACTCTTCAATGTCATTGCATGTGTATATTCGCCAGGATCTATTAACGTGCCTATAGCAAGCCTGTAACCTCGACGAGCACATATCGGAGTGTTTAAAGGAACGCAGGCCTTCGAGGGATGTGCTTCATTCGACACTCTGAGGGAATGTGCAGATTAATGAACTTAATTGCAATTGTAGAAATGCATTTTAAATCAGAGGGCACCTGTAATCAAGTAGAGTAATTCATTGATTTGTGTTTGTGAATATCAGACAAGAATTGTTCATGTTCACGGCCTATAATGACGACATATTTTACATTATACATTACGTTCTCCAACACCTTCTTGATTCAGTAAATTAGGAAGCATCTATTGTAAGCACTTTTTTGAATCTTAAATAAAAAAAAATAGGCCACTATTAGAATTTAGCCAATGTGCCACAAGTCCTCCCTCCCATTAATAACCTTGCTTAGGCATCTAAGCACATACCCTGCAATATAGCTTAGGATGGTAAAGCCACCCTACAGGTGATTAATGGATTGGGCTTGCGTTGTGTGTTTGCAGAGCTGGAAGTAGCTAGGATGAGTACAGATGGCAATCTGCCCGATCTGAAGTTCCCACAAATGGGCGGGCATGGCAACGCTATACACCTTTCTGCCAACACACTGAAGCAGCATGGACGGAACGGTGAGTGGCCAAACCTTTTTTGACGTTGTTTTTGAGGAAAATAGTAATGCAATATTAATGACACATTTAAAATGGTTGCTTATGGGGGAGGTGAAACATCAAACCGAAAAAAATGTGGAATACGATGCATCATTTTTAATGTTTGCTTTCTTCCTAATTTGGATGGTCCAGTCAAGGAGAGACATATTGGATCTCAGATGTTTTTTAGTACATTCAGGCCCAACACATAATTGTTATTTTGATGCACCAGTCTTTTGTCGGTTTGAATACAAAGCACGTTGCCCTCTGAGCAGTCCAAAGGAAGGGTCTCTGGCTGTTAAATTAGTTCCGTTTGAGCACTACCTCAGAACTGTAAATGAGGCTGTTATACATAACGCACAAACTATCTTCAGGAGCTGAACGACCCTATTTTTAGGCTTTATTATGGGCTCATGCAAAACAGAGAAGATTCAAGCTGAGCTCTCTGCCTCTTAGCTGGATGACTAAGTCGCTGTCCATCCATGCCCAGCCAGATCATTATAGCAGGGAGGTGGATATTTCCACTGCCCTCCACAGCCATAGCGCAAATTGTTTTCTTTTCATGCGAGTGAGTAATCTCGCTCGCGATGGGAGGGATCTTTCTTTCATATCAGTTCTCAAAGTGAGGTGGCAGGAGGGGGGAGAGGAATGTCGACAGAGACGGAAATGAATAATAATAAAAATGTCTGCCTTAGTTGAAGGCCATAGGAGTGACAACACCCTTTTCACCGAAACCTCAAACAATTTTATGGCCAAATAGTCTGGTCTCTTTTCTTGGTAGAAGTGACTCGTAGTGACACATTTACTTGGCCATTATGTTGCATCCCTGCCCCAAATGTCCTGCCTAGCGTGGTATTAATGCTTTGAAAACAACACTCAATCATGGACATGGCTGCAGGAGATGCGGTAGAGATCTAGAGTCTATGGAAACTGTATGAGAGAAAAGTAGAGGGTTTTCTCCACAAAGTGAATACCAGACAAACTGAATTGTCTGAATTTAAACACAAGGCAAATGTACTAAATATATATATATATATATATATATCTTATAAGATTAATATACATTTGTGTCTATAATATAAATACATATTCTGTTTTGATAGACCATTGTGTCCATTTGTCACAGGAGAGATACGCATTGCATTCGTCCTCTACAAGCACATCGGTGCCTACTTGTCGACAGAGAACGCCAGTATGAAGCTGGGCAGTGACGCCATGGCAACAAACTATTCCGTCATCGTTAACTCGCCAGTTATCACCGCTGCTATTAACAAAGACGCCAATAAAGTGTACCTCTCTGACCCAGTCATCTTCACCATCAAACATCTGCAGGTACGGTACAAAATAGTTCCCTGGGATGACCAAATATACTTTTCTATTGAACGTTTTGCGAACCCCTCCCTGACGCGCCTCCTAAAATACACAAAAAGCAAGAAAACATGTTTTTTCTGTTCTGGCGGTGGGGGATTGTCTTCCGTTTGCTGTTATTAGTTTGAACAAATATAAAGTGAATGGCCGAACAAACAGGAATGCTGTATTGAGCTTCACTAGATGCTGGCTAGCCAAAGTGAAAAGTTGTGACCTCAACAGCAGTGTCTGTCCACGTCCGCCTTCCCTCAAAATATCTACGGCTTGTATGTCGCCCGAAGCCATTACCAGGCAGGTTGACCAACCGTGTGAGACCAGCAGATGGAGAAAGGAAGACGAATCAAAAAAACGAAAAATAATTAAAGCTAGTGAGCAGAAATGAAATGAATGATAGCTTATGACTGTCAAAATTAAATGTGGGGGGACGCCACAGAGCAATGTCAAATGGAGTTATTGCTGCGATTTGGCTGCCTTAAGTATAATTTGCAATTTGGATAGGAGTCCTAGCAGTTTTGTTGTTTGGGACATTGTAGTTTTTATACCCATCTTCACTCATATGGACTATGGATGGATCTTATTAAAACGCCCTTCTTTTGTGGTCACTTGCATCATTTTACCTCGGCAGCACAAAAGCTATTCAGGAGAAAAATATGCCCACCTATCATTTCTAAGTACGAGAGTACATGAACCTTCACACCCAGGTTGTGCGTATTGTAGTTAAATGTGAGCACAGCCATTACTTGAAGAGCCGAAGACCATTGAGCGCATTCATTAAGAACAAATATATATATATATTATTCCTCCTGAGTGAATGTGTAGACCTGCATACAGTACGTTGAGTGCACTTCAGCAATGTAGCTTGTCCTCCACGATGAATGTGAATTTACCAGGAATCGTCTGTAGCAAGGTTCTCATTTTCCTCGCTCCCCACAGTTAAGTCCCCATGAGTTGTGGATCACCGGTCTTCTGGGATGATGTGTTCCCTAGTTATTGTTTCACTTCCATGCCTCTGCACTTAATGGGACTAATTAAAGCCATTAATGGGACAGAGGATCACCATGTCTGCTTACTGCGAATATTTCACCACCGCTTCACCGCGTGAAGGGTAAACCCAATCACTGTCAAATTGACACAAAAGGAGGATCAACCTTATTACAGTAATTGCATATTGACACTGTATCATTATGGAAGGTCACTGTACTTAAATGAACACTAGCAGAGAAACTATATAGAGGAGATATTCCACTTAGATTATTTTGAATTGGAGAATTCTGAAATGGCAAATTTGGCAGTTGGAGGTATATTCTGCCCCTCCACCCAATATAGCCAATCACCTGCTTTATAACTGCCAAGCATTAACCTTTTTAACCAATAGTGTGGTTGCACATGCATAGTAGTAGTTATAACCTGTGGAGAACATTTATTTTGAAACCAAATTTTGAGGCAAGATCACCAAACATTTAAATGGCTTTGATCAGATTTGATTGATATTGTATACATATGCTGTTTGTGTGGCCCGGTGACCAATGACAGTTCAGTTATGGCTCTCTCCCCATTCAATTTCAAAACGGTCTTCCTAATAACTGCCCAAAGGCATTTCAGAGATGGTGGCGAGTCTTGCCTATAAGGACTTTGGTAATGGCCCCCAGAAAGGCACATTATTCATTATAAGGGGAGGGTTGCAAATGTGTCGTTTAATGAAATATAAATGTTTGTGTGGGTTGAGCCGTATTTGTAATGCTTTGTAGGACTGGCTTATTGAGTGCAATTCTTGACAAAAATCACAGAGCGTACCTTTTAACACGTATATGGTGAGAAAGCCAGGTGCTTCTGTCCTTGGCTGCTGAGACGCATGACACAAAGGGCGGGCAGAATATCTCCCTTTCACTGTCCAAAGCCTTTTAAAAAAACTGTGCTGAACATAGAGTGGGGTTGAAGTACCAATTCATCAGCAGCTCGTTCTTTTTGTGTGTCACTCGTGCCAGCGACCTGTGTAAAATGACAGTTGAGATCGAAGAGGGGATGCTGTCTGGCAGGTGCCATTAAACAGCAGGGTAGTCTATTCTCACACAGTTCAAGTTAAACAGAGGTAGATCATATTAGTTAGGGAAGTGAGCTGTGATGTGGCAGTATTGAATCGACCCCAATTGCCATCAGAATGGATAAAGTACGTACAGTACTGTATGCTTGTATATTGCGACTGACGAATCAGGGTCCTATAGACCCATTTTCTGTTAGTAAACACGATGACGTATACTGTGGGCGGGACACCAGCTGGAGGCAGAAAGTAATTCCTCCAGAAAATCTGTCTATATCTCAATTATTTACTGTACAGTCACTCGCTGTCCGAGATCATGAGTTACTTTTACTTAAATTAATCAACGTTAACCAATGAGACTAGATTGATAGATTATCGTACCTGAAATTAAGTGTACGCTGCAAACGAGAGCATTTTTGATGATCGCCTCGGTCCAATCCTTCCACTTTGTAGCATTTATTTGTGACACTGTGACACTAACCAGTGACACTGGCTCCAATCTGGAGTTGGTCCCCGGGCACTGCACAGTGGCTGCCCACTGCTGTCTTGAGGGATGGGTTAAATGCAGAGGATGAATTTCGCAACATGTATGTGTATGTGACAATCAAAGCACCTTTACCTATATTTAACCACAGTTGTCTTTGGATATTTTGACGGGCAGCCAATATACGATAACATTTCAAGTTAGTGTCATTACTTCGTCGGTTCTGGCACCCAACAACACAGCACAATGACAAAACTAGGTAGTCGATGTAGCCTGAAGTGAACCACGTCTGCCTCCAATTTCTGTTTGTTATGCCTCCAGCTAAGGCTGTGACGTCATTATGACGTTTCACCTGAAGGTGCCTATTTCGAGGCTTAAAGCTTAGCAACATTATCTACAGTACAGCTGGTTGCCTGTCAAGTTGAAGGTAGTATGTTTTAACGTTGTAATGACTACTGTATGTTTTTCATTGTACTTGCAGCAGTCTGAAGAGAATTTCAACCCCAACTGTTCATTTTGGAGTTACTCTAAGCGGACCATGACGGGATTCTGGTCGACGCAGGACTGCCGCTTGCTAGGCACCAACAGGACGCACACAACATGCTCATGCACCCACCTGACCAATTTTGCTGTGCTCATGGCTCACGTGGACGTCAAGGTAGGCTTCATGATGGCTTGTCATTTTATGAATATTCTGTACGTACGTAAAAATGTAAGAGACCACTGCAGCGGTTTCTCAGTTTTACTATTTGTACATTATTTTTTATTTACATGTGATATGTATTTTTAGATTTGTATTTATAGAATGTTTCTATTAATGTTATTAGATTTACATTTACAGTATACTATTACATATACAGAATGTGCAGTGGTCTCATTCCATGTGTGTATTTCTGTATAGAACCTTTTTCTACAGCATTTGAAGGTAAATAACAATATGCGAGGCCAGCTTTTCTTTTTTAAACAGTCACAAAGGTGTCGTTATTATCTCTATTGATGCCCCCGACATACAGTACTGTACACTTGTTATTATGAAGTCCCCACGAATTGGCTGGCTGTGGATGAATATCCTCTTAAAAGTCAGGGCAAGACGTATTGTATCAAGGGGTTTGAGTTCATCAATAGTCAATAGCCTCCAGGATGCCTCACACACACAACCAACTCTCGACAGATTCAAGGATATAAAGATGGTTTACTTGGATGTTGAAATGCAGTCTCCAACTAAAAATATGTGTGGGTACAGAGGGGCTTTATGTGTATTGCACTATGCAGCATAGCGTCACCTAACGTGAACCAGAGAAATGGTCTTATTGGCCAAAATAACACAAAACGCCTGCATACTGTAGGTGTACAGATGCTCAGAACAGCAATGAATACAGTATTTGTATTAGGCCTTCGACATTCACCTAGTGTACAAAGGTAGCACATATGACCGTGAAAATGTTGTCAAAACCCATGAACCTGTTTACCATCCACCAGGACTGAAACATTTTCTTTTTGTTGTGTTTTAGATCAAATGTGGCGTGTACAGGACACTATGGTTTATAAAGCGCAAGATGTGTAGTAAATAAACAAAAATAAAACAAGAAGGGTCAAAAGGTCTTAGTGAAAACAGACTTATCTTTTGACTTTCTTTTTGACATTTACTGTGCGTGTGCATGTTCTGGTGTTCATGGCCTTTTGTATGAAGCCACAGCCTCCAGTTCCTTTAGTGTGCAGTGTGAAGTACAGGCAGGTCTGCTTATGTGGTTGCATTCCTTACTAGACAAAATGTAACACTTTTTTTAGAGGTTTCTCCAACTGTCGGAGCTTGACTTGAGCAGGTTTGGCCACGTGTGGATTTTTCATTGCATTCTATTTTGTCTTTATTATTTTGTTGAAAACAGGAAATTGGCTTTTGTAAAATGTACCTGTTGGAATTCCTTGAGGTAATTTTTAAAGCCAAACGAAGGTTGTGTTGCTCTGCCTTCCTTAGATAATTATAACCTACTGCAATTGTAGATCAACATTTCAAAAATGTTCTGTATTCAGTTATCTGCAAAAGGTAATTTATGTGTATTTATACAACCTACAAACTATTTTATTTAGGAGTAGTATGGGGATTTAATTTATGATAGTGAAATTTTAATCTAAAATTTAAAAAAAATACATAACTTTAGCATGCACTTGTTTTTGAAAGTAGACCAACGATTGCTGTGCCATTGCGGTGTCATTGCTTTCAGAATGGAAAAACAACTGAAATGTACATGACACAGAGCAAAACAAATATGTGAAGTGATAGATAGGTTTTAAGGGAAGTGTTCTGGAGGGGGGAGGGGCTATATAAAAATATTCTGAAAGATTGGTGCATTGTTTGTGTCAAAGTGCTGTGAGACCATGATTGTCACAAGGCAGCCATTCTGTTAATAATAAAGGGAAGATGAAAGGCAGCAAAAAAGGGGCAGAGAGATAATGCACAAGAGGGAAAAGGAGAAGGATATAAGGAAATGGCGGGAAAGGGAGCGACTGGGGGAAACTCACTGGCTGGGGAGGAACGTGCCCAGTCACTCTCATTGGTGACAGACGACTAAATTATTCTGTCATGGGAAGTTTGAAGAGCTCAATGCTGATGGAGCAGGCTAGCTCGTTTTTATCTGGTGGCATCTGTCTCTTCCTAGTCTTCCTCTAAAGTCAGCGGGAGGAAGAAAGCACTAGACTATATTAAAGGCCAACCCAGCTGGCTCCTGGCCATCAAACCTCACGTCCTGGGACCTTCCTTGAGGAGCTCTCCCCACCACCCCCAACCCGAGCTACCATCTTCCCTTGGGCTTAGCGGATGAGCTCATCAATCACATCCGTTTTACATGTAGTCGCATGTGTAACGGTATACAGTCCATAAAGTAAAACAAAAGTGTGCGCGTGTGTGTGTGTGTGTGTGTGTGTGAAAACACACAGCTGTAGTCCAGAATGGAGCTAACTGCGGGCTAACACTGTACGTCTGTAGAGTCAGTGTTTGTCCCTCAACTGCGTGACTTTTAAACCTAGTGAGCTCTCTGCTGGGCCACAGCCCAGTCTGGAACAGATAGGCAGTGCTGAAAGAACCGGAGCCTTTTCTACAGAATGAAAGGAGGGCAGTAAAAAGGGAGGCAAGAGAGTCGGTCAGGGGTGGGAAGAATGCTTTCATTCAAGCCAGCCACTAACATTTTGGACACTCCAGGACTCCAGCGGTACCGGTCCACCCCCCCCCCCCCAAAAGTGCACAGTAGTTATGTAAGTGACAGACGGCCCCCCTCCCCCACACACTTACACACACACAAACACACACAGACCCCTAGTCTTGATCTTTCTACAGTATGTGGACGTATGCGGACGGCATAAAGCTGGTTTGTTTCGATGTGTCGCTCAATGGTCAATGGTAGACATGGAGGCATTTTATTTGGTGTCACAGCGTTCCTGACCGGGAACACAAAGAGAACGCAGGGAAGGGAAGGGGGGAGGAGGGGAGGGAGGGAGGGAGAGAGCGAGAGAGAGAGAGAGAGAGAGAGAATTAAAGTGACCGCTGTGTCTCTCACTCTTTTTCTTTTTTGTTTCCACGGCAACAAAACATAACAATGCTCTCTGTCTACATTGTTATTGCTCATTACCCTCAGAGAGAATAGATTACATTTCACCCGTGTTTGTTCGCCTGGCCGCGCTGTAATTACGATCCTCCTCTGAGGGAGGGGCTATCGCTGGCGTCTTTCGTCCTACATCTCAGGCCAGTGGGCAGCGCACATATTGTTAGGGGGTCAATAATATTAGCGTCGTATTGCGGGCCCCCGCTCGATAAGCTGCCCTGACACGCCTATTATTTTTGTTGAATGCACTCCATGTACCCAGTGAAAATTAGTGGACGACATGAGTTTTATCTGCGTGGCCGTGTGATGCTATCACCACTGTCAATGTTGTCCTTGGCCAAGATATGAACTCACGGCTTGGTGCTGGATGTTCTGATTTAACTGAACATTACCGAGCAAGAATACTAATGCAGTTAGCTTGCGTACGGTATTAGTTGCCCATAAATTCTGGGACATTGATATCCATTCCTGCAATCTTAAAGTGCATTGCGATTCAGAGTCAGTGTTCCAATGCCATTTTTTAAAACTTTTTCATTGTTCAAAAGCCAATATCTCCAGAAGACAGTATGTCTAAATCTAAACTAACAAGCTACCTTTAACAACAGAATGCCCTTTTCACACCCGCTGACGTCCGTATCTGCGTGGGCTTATGATCCTATGAGTTCTACAGTATGTGTTAATTACAGGCATGCTCTAAAATACAAACGACACAAGGGAATTAATTACATTTCCAGACAATTACAGTTTAACCTCGATATACAGTATACCTCGATTAATTTGTCCACCTCTATCCTTCATGTATAGAAGAGAAAACTGTTCAGTTGGTCTCTCTGAAACTGTTCTTCAACCTTCCAAATTTGATTTAAATGCCCTGTTCATCTGCGACACACTGTAGTGCAGACTTAAAGGTGCTGGGGAAATGTCAACTGGCATTGGCGGCATCGGCGCTAGTTTCCCGCGTGCGAACACGCCACCCGGATACGTCTGTCAGCTCTGCAGCATCAAGCCGGTGTCAATGAGTCAATCACCAACGGATCAGGTGCTGTCAGCAAGGCCCCTCTTCCTTGCTCCAACCTTTTGTTTGCTGTGAGTTACGCGTCTCCAGGGAAACGTCCTCTTTCTTCTTCTTTTTTTTGCAATGATTCAACTGCTGTGGCAGAGTAGGAGCTGTCAAACCGTGAAAACAAATTAAACTGCACTTTGAGCTAGTCAGAGATTAAGATTCTTTTTGTATTTTGCCAAAAATTGGCTTTCACTGCGTAATCGAAACAGGTGCTCTTTGACTTGTATTTGTTTCAAATTGCTCTTTAAATTTCAACTGTTGAGAAATACAGAATTAAACACACAAAAAATGGTGAACTCATAAAAATATTGTTCACTCTGGCTGGCATTTCCCCTTTCTTTCAAACATTTGAATGTTTTCAGCCAGTTTCGCACACCATTGACCTTCATTTCCTTTGTTAGTCATGGGAGTTATACCATTTCATAGCACAAGCCCTTTCATAGATAAAGCTGCAGTACTGTACTGTAGCTGTCTTGCAATATTTGGTTGAAAATGAACTTTGACAGACATACTGCAGAAAGGCTGTTAATGGCTCGAACACACGCTTAATACTTAATTCTTTCCTTTGAATTCAAGCTTGTCATGCACATAAATGCACTTCGGGTGCATTTGAGTTTGTTTGGTTCAAACCAGCCATTTACTAAGCAGGTAGATGTACTGCTCTAGTGGTTATAATGTCAAGGGACAGAACAAACCATTGGTATTTTGGTCATTGATCAGTTTGATAACTGTCATTTTGAGAACACTTTTCTTCCAAGCCACTTAATTGGTGAGCATATTCTCAATAATTCCTATAAGGCATCTATCAGAACAAGTTGATGTTAATTAGTTACGTATTTATTTTACTATATTACACCATGTATGCCCTGCGATCACTAATCACATTTCCATATTTACAGTGGAATTATTATATTAGTAGCGCAGAGAAGTACCTAGTTAGAAAAGCACAGTTGTATAGTTGTATACAGGCACAGTTTTTATAACCTTTACCACAGTATGAAAACACGGCTACACAGGCTGACTGTTAACTCCTGCTACTTTTTACACGTTTTAAATGTGAAAAATTTGCAGGGACCCCTGATTCATATGCCCTCTTCACAACTGTTCCTCATCCCCGAGCACATTATAAATCCTCGGGCCACACTGTGGGTGAACTGCGAAGCCGGTTTCTACCCCTCACCACAGACGTTTGTTCTGCGCGGCCATATTTTCCACGTCAAAGACCTTTCTCTGGAGGCATACGGGCAGATTTATGCATTTTAATTGGTTTGGCTTCATGGCCCCATCCTAAGAATAGTTTTTTGAGGTATAAAGGATTGACACTCGGATCTTCTCTCTACCAATTCACCCCCTTAGGCATATCCAAGAACCTGTTAAAGAGCTTTAGCTTTGGACACAGGGTGTTAGTCTAATTAAGTGCGCATGATATGTTGTCAGGTTTTGATGCCTTGCGTCGTGCAGAATGCAGTTGTGTGTACTCAATTTTATACAGGCAGCGGCTGCTCCGAAAGCTTATTTTGTGCTACACACCAGCTGATCGGAGGCACAGCCAATCTCTCCGGGCATCCGTCTGGAATGGAAAAATAAGTGTGTTTAAGATATAAGAGGAGAAAAATGGGTAAAGAGAAGATTGGAAGACAAATTGAATGTGCACAAGCGCGGCCCTCCATAAGTAACGCGTACCGCTATATGACTGTGCCGGCTGCGACACGATGGATCACGTCTAACCCCCCCCTCCACACTTCACCCCTTCTCCCAAACCCATCCCATTGAGACCCCTACATGTTGTCACTGCAGGGGCATGTTGTGAGGTTAGGCACGGTGGATCTGCCTGGGCTTTGGCTTTGGCTCGCGGCAGAAAACACTAACCATCCATCGGGAGGTTTGGTCGCGCGATACCACCGCCATCAGCGAAACGCAACAAAGAAATCATTCTGTCAGTTTCTCAAGCTCGTTCTCCGCCTCCCACTCATCCCCTCCCATCTTGTTTCTGCCACGCTCCGCTCTCTGACCCAATCTTCTCTAACTGAAGGTCGGATTGTGATGGATAGAGTCGAGGGTGGCCGTCGTCGCGCAGTTAGCTAGCCCTGGAGACTCTAGCGGTTCACCATTGCTATATACGCTGCAAGCTAGTATTATCTGCCGCATCAGTGCCGCCGTGGCGCAGTGGAGCTCAGTCGTTTACGTATCTCAACCTAGCGCAGACATGTACATCTGTCAGCTCCCCCACACACACACACACACACCCACCACCCCCCTCAAGCTAGGTTCATCTTGTAATGTAGGGGGATATTAAATGACATTGACTTACGGCCATCGAGCCGTGTGAAAACGCTTCTCTCTCACGCGCGCCCACAAAATGCGCCACGGCACTGTAGCATCTCTCGTCTATGTTGTGTATATACACAACGGCTCACCAGGTAGGAAAATCAAAAGAGCTCTCTCCACAGATTATGGGGAGAGGGGATGCTGTTATTGTTCCACAGGCCCTTAATGATCAGCATATGTTCGCCTCACATTGCAACAGTAGCATTAGCTAAGATGCTGTACCATACGAGCCTTTTGTGTGTGTGTGTGTGTGTGTGTGTGTGTGTGTGTGTGCGTGTGTGTGCGTGTGTGTGTGAGTGAAATATTCACACCACACTATCACCCTTAAAAGTATGAAAGAGAGCGGGGGGGGGCGAATAAGCTGAAAATTGCTGACTATGATCAAAATGTGATTTAACACATTGCCTGTTTAGGGAAGAGATATAGTATGTTCTCCGTTGTATAATATTTATATATATATATACTGTATATTTACAGTATTTTTTATTTTAATAATTCACTGCAAGCAGATATTTTCATGGGGGAACATTAATTTGTTTTAATGTTTGTTTTACTTATATTGTCTTGCATTATTTTTTGCAGGGTGAGAAAGCATTATTATGCTGGGACATACAGTAGATAATCAGAAAGCATAATTATTTTAAGTGCCATGACTTATATACAGTACTTTATCTGTCACTGTTTGATGTTGTGAGATCGGAAGCCTTTTTAATCTTTCTCAATTTCCAGCATGCAGGCAATTAAAGTGTCTAAAGTGTCTAGCTATATAGACATATTAGACACTCAAACAATGTATTTTTTTTCTTCTTCTTTAGTGACATGTTAACGCCTTGATCTTAATTAGCATTCAGGTATAGTCAAGTCATACGATTTCAAGTTCTGCCCTGATAGTCCCCAAGTCCCATAAGGGATGTCTGTCAGCAGGAATATGCAAAAAAAGAAAACAGGATCCCTTTCTCTCTGCGTTCCCCTCCCTTGTTTTAAGTCAAAGCCAAGCAAACTGAAAAAGAGGACAATTCCTAAGGGAAATTAGCAAGTGTCAGAGCTGACCAAAGTGTTTGGACGCAGTAATTATGTTAAGTTAATAAATCAAGATGTCACTCACTGACACTTTTTCCCCAGGTTTTCAATTGAAACAACTTTTTTCCCCTCTAAAATGGGTGGTGTTGTTTTTTTGTATTTTTTAGTTTTTCTGGCTTCTGTCTTGAAAGATGCCAGATGTAAACTGCTATCGGAGTATGCATGCCACTGTTAGGTGGCATCAACAAACACAGGGATGTGTGTTCTACTGTATTTGGCTAATGACTAACATTATTAATATCTACTGCCCATTTGCAGCATATCTTATTCAACCCATAGACCTCATTGCCCTTTGATGCTTTGCTTAAAGTAACCCTTAATGCACTTGTCTTTTATGGTGTGATGTAAATTCTCCTTCATGAATAACTGCTTTGTCTGCCAATGTGAGAGGACGTGTTTCCTTTCGCTCGTCTGCTATCAGCTTTTGCTCTGCTATCAGCTTTTGCTCTGCTCAGCTTTCTGCTTTTCTGCTCCCTGTGTGCCTCTTGCCATACAGTTGTGCTTTAAAATAAACAAGCATTTGGAGTTTATGAGGATGGAGAAACAACAGCTGTTGGAGGATCGGATTAAATGCTTAGAAGACTTGGTAACAAGTGTGCTCCTCCAGATGGACATCGGGCCCGGCCCGGTAGGTGAATCA
>JAODUK010086193.1:0-14214 GCA_027564635.1 Typhlichthys eigenmanni
TACTACTGCTGCCCTGCGGGGCCACAATCTGGGGCAACTACTACTGCTGCCCTACAGGGCCACAGTCTGGGGCAACTACTACTGCTGCCCTGCAGGGCCACAGTCTGGGGCTACTACTGCTGCCCTGCGGGGCCACAATCTGGGGCAACTACTACTGCTGCCCTACAGGGCCACAGTCTGGGGCAACTGCTGCAGCCCTGGGCTCTGGGAGGGAGCACAGCTGCCTTTGCAAGATCATTCTCTCCTTTCACCATGACAGTAAAGGTCTTATTCCCTTTTCTGTCTGCCCCCTGGTCCTTCTCCACACACACACACTTCCATGCAACCATGGTGAAGTGATGGTCACCAGGGTGAGACGATGGAAAGGTAACCACAGTGAAACCGATGGCAACAGTGGTGAAGTGATGTTAAACCGATGGTGAAGTGATGGTTAAGCGATGCTAACCATGGTGAAGCGACGGTAACCATGGTGATGCGATGGTGAATTGACAGTAAAGTGATTTAAACCATACGTGAAGCGATGTTAAGCATGGTGAAATGAAGATAACACTGGTGAAGCGATGGTAACCATGGTGAAATGATGATAACACTGGTGAAGCGATGGTAACCATGGTGAAATGATGATAACACTGGTGAAGCGATGGTAACCATGGTAAAGTGATGGTAAAGCACAGCAAGCTCCACCACTCCCCTCTGTTCTCGCACCCTCCCCCATTTAGCCACTAGGGGTCCCCGGTGCCCGCAGGCACCCCGCTAGCTGGAGAGAGGGGGGGGAAGGGGTGGTTTGAAAGCCCAGAGTACTGTATGGGGTGAAGAGGCCACCTCTTTGATGCAGTGAGACAGGGGAACAATGGCGCTTCTTTACAGTCAGTCCCCTTAGCGGGAGTGTGTGAGCCACTTGTGTGGAGGGCTAAATGTCACCTCTTCATCCCCGTCTCTATTCTGTGTCACAGGGAAAATGGACGTCCTCTATAGCTACTGCAGTGTGCTTGGCACCTTGCTTTCCTTACTACTTGAAGTGCATCGGGTGACGTCACTCTCTTGGCGCAGGGTTCTCTGTACTTTGTGTACTTTTATTTGTACTTAAAATCCATCCGTATCACTTGATAGTGCTTGTGTGTGGTGCGTGCGTATCCTTGAAAGATTGATTCGGTCCAGTAAATCCAGTTCAATCCGGTTTTCATGACAGCATTTCACTTGAAATAGACGGAGCGACACAGAAGCAGGGTGCTTTGTGGGTGTCGGAGCGATGCCGTGATTAAGTTAGTGCCAACTTCTGGGTACGGAAGGTTAGAATTATGCCCACCTGGTGAGAATGCCAGCTATGCCTTGCTGCCTAACGCTCTGTTACACAATACCAATAGGGGCATTCGTGGTTACATCTAATAGAATTAGGCTTGTAAGATAAAATGTCTAGAGAATATGGCATATATTAAGTGGAAAAGTAAAACATCCGAGGGAAACAAGTCCACGATGGTAATTCCTTTAAACGATTAAGGATTTGAAGTATTACCAAAATAAAAACACAATTGAATGCATTTGTAAACCAAAGCTGAAATTGTTGTCATTTGATGTAAGTGTGTTGCACATGCGTGCGTGTGTGTGTGTGTGTGTGTGTGTTTGTGTGTGTGTCTGTGTGTTTACGTGTGTGTGTGTGTGTTTGTGTGTGTGTGAGTGCGTGTGTGTGTGTGTCTGTGTGTTATTACATTAAGAAGAATCTGGGATATATGCATGTTTATGTGTATGAACTCAACATCTCACATGTTCTCATGAAAGCGGTGCTTTGTGCTTTGATGTATTTCATGTGTAGCTCAGCAGGTGACATGCTAAGTGTAAGTCAGGCGTAATCGCTACTTTAAAGAATATGTTCTGACAGGCCATTATTAATGTAGAACTGCCATACCTGCACGTATGTGCACATACACACACACACACACACATTATCTTGACACAATTCATTTTTAATCTAACTCTTCCTTATGTAGATTCACGTTATATTATTCTCAAAATGTTGCTACACTTTTGACCGCATATGAGAATGAATCAAACATTTACGTCTCATGCATAAAAGGTGATCAGAATAAGAATGTTGTCGTAAATACAAGGTCAGTGTTTTCTTCACCTAATGTTATGTTACAGTAGGAATAGGAAAGTGTTAGCCGCGTGACACTGATCCTGATCTCGCAAGCTACAGGCTACATTTTCACGCTGCGAGGGTCAGCATGGAACGCCTCAATTCAAAAGCGTTTGTCACAAAGGCGGTGCTAATACATTTCAATCAAACTTCCTTACATATGATTGGGTGCGATATAGGCAGGTATAGTCCAATCAGAATGTTTATAATCAGCAACAGCACCGCCGGAAAGCAAAATGTACCATGTACAACGTTGTCATCATCTTGGGACACACAGCAAGCTGCTGTTTAGCCTGATTGTACTCTGAACCGGAGGTCCAGGACCCCTAGAGGGTCCTCAGAGGTACTGCAGGAGGTCCTCCGAAATAATTTGATCCCAAACTTATTTTATTCAAACAATGTAAATGTCAGAAAATATACATTAACATAAATACAACCTGTGCAATCAATATATAAATCTGTCAATAATTAGTGGCCTACTTTTATACATAGCACTGGGCCGCCCTACACAGTATTGTTGGCCCGGCAACTAAATATTTTATACCATGTGATGGGGGGTCCCTGTGCCGTGTTTCTATCAGCCAAGGGGTCTTTGGCCCGAAAAGCACTGCAGACCTCTGATCTTATCATCGCGTTAGCATGGAAGGGCTTCAGACAGATGCTCACAGCAAAATGAAATCACAGCTTGCAGGATGCAGCATGGTCTCACGAGGATGTTACACACGGGGTAAAATGCCATAAGGTAAAATAAAAATAAGATTTCTCTTATCTACTTTCTATTTTCTCTGCTCTCCCAAATATGATCAGATATGCTGTGTACCAGGACTAATGTATTTGGGGGGGGGGGGCAGACCCCCCCGTAAGTGAATCTGTTGTGACGTCCCTGTCTGGGGAGCCACAACACAAAGGGGTGCACCTTTAACCATACACACAAACAGTACACACACACACACAAATACAAACACGCACGTGCACACACACACACACACACACATGAACATGTTTTAAGTTTTTATTAAAGATATTTACTGAGCAGGATTCCCTGATAGCTATAGGCAGTAAGTTCCATTGCTTCGGGGAATAGTTAATAAAGGTTGCATCGCCGATTTTCTTCTTGCTCTTAGAAACTTTCAATAAACTTTCAGTAACCCACTGTCAGATGACCTTAGTGTTCTGGAAGGTATGCAGTTGACCATTGCTTGAGCGATATAGATTGGTTCTAGCCCATGTAGCGCCTTATATGTAAGGAGAAGGACCTTAAAATCAATTCTGCATGCTACTGGCAGCCAGTACAGGTCGGCCAATACTGGAGTAATATGTTCTCTCCTCTTAGCGCTGGCTAAAAGCCTACCTGCAGCGCTATGAAGGAGATGTAGTCTCTCAATAGCTTTTTTGGGGAACGAACAGCGAATTACAGTAGTCGAGTCAGCTAGATATAAAGGCATGTATAAGTAGGCCATCTTGTTCCAGTGTTGTCTTTGATGCTGATGTCTGAGGGACATGCTCTACTGTGTTATCGATACAGGCCAACCAAAAGGCCTGTGACATTTATGCAGGCACTTGTATGGCACGGTATTCTTGTGTGTATGTGTGTGTTTTATGGTATTCTTGTGTGTGTGCGTTTGTTCCTTCTGTGTGACTTTATTTAGTCTAATAAAAACATTTAGTCTGTTTGCTAGAAATCAATGATGATGAAGGGATGAACCGTAGACCAGTGTAAACATACAAAAGCATGCAAAGAACATTTGAAAAGTCAGTTATCAGAGTAATGTCATGTACAATGTTCATTAGATTAGTTTCACACGCTCTTTCAGCTGGGAGAGAAGTCCAGACACTGGACACGACTGCTGATGGATGTCACCATAATGGCAGCCGTACAGAGGGAAGGGGCGGCGCCGCGGAGTGGCACCACTCTGAGCCAAAATGGCTGCACGGCTGATGAATAGATGGAAGTAGCCTGCAGTTTGCAGGCCCATCACCCAGGCCTTTGATCTGTCGTCCTAATGAGCTCTCGGAACGCAGCCAACGATTTCAAAAATCAACCCTTGATTCCGGGGGAGACCTGCAATAAAAAAACAATATCTGCTTCAAGCAGGTCTGAGATGTTGCTTCAACTAGCATTAGTATTCCACTAAGTGTCCCCGGCATTAATAAAAGCTGCTCGCTCGTCCAGCTCTCCTGTGCAAGGTCGTTTTCATCATCCCGGCAGGAATTGCAGTCGGTGAATGGGAACCATACATTTGCTTATGATACAAACTGCTTTCTATAGTGTAAACAGATAGCTTAACAATGTCAATAATTCCCTTTGTAGTGACGGCAGCCCCCCTCTCTACCCCCACCCCCCAATGGGCGAAGCAAGTCGTTGGATTTGTCGGGAAGGATTATGCTCTAAACCACCGGTGGGCCGAGACATCGCCAGGGGAAAAGTATTTGTTAAACTGCTTGTGCACAGCACATTCGGTTAAAAGCAAAATCCCTCTATATGAATACAGGCAGCTGGATTTGCAATCAAAAAGAATACTTAATATCTTCGCCTAGTTCAAATTCAGCATGCAGTGCTTATGCTGTTTTCTCCCAGCATATATATATATATATATATATATATTAGCCAGGAGAAGCCCGTGTTAGCCTAGCGGTACGTGGACGCCAAACGTGTCTGATTCTATAGAACAGCAAGCGTTTCCACGGTGAATACAGCGATGGTGTAACTATCATGCGCAAATTATCGCTCTGTTAATCACAGGCGGGTTATTTGCGGACAAATTAATGAATTAAGGTCGATTGAAGTTTAGAGTCAAAGGAGAGGCAGTCTCTCTCTCTCCCTCTCTCTCTCTCTCCATTGATGATGAAAAACTTGAGCGATCTAGTCATCTCTCTACGTGGGACTCATTGGATGTGCGTAATGATAGCCGAGTCCTCTCAAAGGCGACTCAAACAGTCGGACATCAAAGCCCAGTTGACAGACACAGAGTCGCATGTTAAAAGCCCATTCCTCTCCAAAACGAAAATAAAAATGACACACACACAAGCACACGCACGCACACACGCACACCATCCCTGTAGAAGCTCCAATCACCGTAAAACAACTCCTGCTGAAGGCGTACACACTCACACATCCATCTTTCTTTTCAAATCTCTTTTTATTTTATTATTACATTTTTTTTTTGTTCCTCTTCAAACAAGCTCGTGCTCCCGCATACCCTGGCACGCTTTAGCATCGTTAGAGCTAGTGGGTGTATTTGGAGACATGCAAATGACAGCTTGGCTCTGGGCAAAAAGGGAGATGGAGCCTGGTTCACCTGAGCTGACATGCACGTGATGACTTGTTTGCGGCCTCGTCACCGCACACAAACACACCGCTTTGTGTTTCGATGATAGTAAACGTGGTACGTACCCGGCGATTCATATGCTAACGCTAGCGAGATAGCGCTTCTCGGTTTGACGTCTTGTGCCGTGTCACCGCTACGCACAGTAGCTGTAGTGTATCATTTATGGCTGCTTGGAGGGCTCCATGGGCACCCCACACACCTGTGCGTGCACTATACAGTACATGGGAGCTCTATGAGGGGGTGTTAAGGCTTAGGAAAAGGTATTTATACTTAAAGATGGGCTCAGTCATTCTCGAGAACGCTTGCTAACTTCGAGGTCAACTCAAAACAAACTCCCTCAGAAGCTCCGCCCCCACACACATATTTAACCACATTGGGAATTGTTGTTGTGAGCGGTGCGCTCCACTTTATGTTCCTATTTACCGAGCCGGGCTGTGTAGAAGTAGCCAAAGATTTTCAGCACACACAGAGAACAGTAAGATAAAGAAATGTGAGGAGATATTTGGTGAATTTCATGAAAAGTGTATTACATTCTTTAGCTTATAATTAGCTTACGATAGCAGAATATAGGTGGATGCTAGAGGAAGATTTTGTAAATTTGAACTTGATCCATACAACAACAAAAAACACCTCTCCAATCAGCAATTGTAACATTTTGCGAAATTCTGCAAATGATCTCCTCGTGGTCCGCAAGTGGTCCGTTCTGTATAAGATTTGAAAATATAATTACAGAGCACTGTAGGAATACACACAAATTGGTGCAGACCACCCAACACAACAATATACCTTTACCACTGACAATTCTGTGAACACAGTCTTTAAACAGCAGGTGACAGCTCAGGTATGCTCAACGGAAGGTCAGGAATGTTGGGGGCCCATCAACCACTACCCTGCCCCTCATACGGACATAGCCTTCCTAAATCAGATACTGCATAGGCTACCCTTCCTAAATTGCACAATAATACTAGATCTTACACGGCGGCACCCCTTGAGGTTTTTGTGAGATCGATTTGCCATCATTTATGATAGGAAATGAAAGCCTTGTTCAGATGCCGTCTCCAAAGGCCTGAGATTTTGGCACCGGCCGTCTATCGCAATCTATCTTTCCCTCCATGCATCTCTCCAAATCTGCCTCCCTCGCTCTCTCTATCTCTCTCTCCCTCTGTTCTGTCCAAATGCCAATACAGTTCACACAGCAATGCAAACTTACTAACGTGCACCATGAGAGCTTAGCATGGCCTCCTGCCAGGGATCCACACCTAAAACGCTTTCCTCCTCGAGTATCTTTTATTGTCCAAGTTGTCAAAGGACGAGGTTGGTGTGATTTCCTTTTGTTCTAATTGTCAACAAAGCCACGCTTTGGCATCAGCATGGTGAGTTGAATGGCAATTTATCTTTTCCACATGAATGACTTTCAGCCAGATCAGCGAAAGGATGGTCGACTTGTCTGGGTGTTGTACTCCTAGTCGGAAGGTTATGGGGGGTTCAAACCCCGGTGTTGACCTACCTGTAAGCATCCTTGAGCAAGATGCCTAAACCTCTACCACCTAACTGATCCTGGTGGCTGGTCATACCTCGCATGGCAGCAATCACCATTGGTGTATGAATGGGTGAATATGAAGCAAAAAAACTGTAAAGTGCTTTGAATAATAACACTATATAAACGCAGTCCATTTCCTGTTTGCTATTCCACCTTCATCACCTCTTTAAAGTGTGTCTATATGACATTCTGCCACTGGATGTCACACTAAGTGCACCAGCATCTCAGAATAAAACACAGCTAGCCACCACACATTGAGCAACCCATCGCAAGCTATCTGCGCCTAAATACTATGGATGGCACAATCCAATTTTTGCCTGGGTAGATTACACATTGCTTATTATTGACAGTAGGCTAGTAGCCTAGCAACGCTCCATTGGTAAGTGTTTCCTCCTACTTGGCGTAGACCTCTGGTTAATTGTGAAACTATTGGACAGTGCTGAACCAATCGCTATTGCTACAATTGTTTTGATCGCCTCATCTAGCTCTACCACCATTTCAAAACATGCTTACTTCAATGTCATCTCACTAACCTGCCCTGATTGGACCGCCAGAAGGGTGACTGTGAAAACACTAATGCGATCAAGGTTTACAGGCTTTAATCTCAGCTAAATAAATTGATCTGAGAGCATAGTCGGGCGGAGCTAGGCTATCTTGACAGTAGAGACTTATGCGTTTTAATTATATCAGCCCCATAGATCGGTTACAACTGTCCAATTGTCTCCAATACCGATCCAGCTATTTAAGTCAGTATCGGACCGATTTCCGATCTCAGTAATGCATCGGTACTATCCCTACTAAACACTGCCGCTAGCTAGCCACCACGCATTGAGCAATTCTCCGCAGCAGGACTGCTAGCTAGCTCTAACTAGCCACAACGCATTGACAACACATAAAGTCCCGCTAGACCCTGGTAATGTGGGAACCCCGGGGATACAGATTAGACTGTAATATGGATTGATTGTGTGTGTGTGTTGCTCATAGTGATTGTGTGTGTGTGTGTGTGTGTGTGTGTGTGTGTGTGTGTGTGTACGTTTGTGCACGTGGCCGATGGCCTCTCTCCAGCACACACTACTGCTACGGTACACACACACACACACATTGTTTTCTTCTGGATCTTTCTGCGAGATTAATCCCTCTCTTCCCGTCTCTGGGCTGTCAGCTCGGAGCGCGGAGTCATTTCTTACGGGCCGCTGTTCCGGAGCAGGCCAGACTGATTGAGTTGTGGCCTTTTTCTGAGTGGGTAAAGAACAGGATTAATGTGCAACTCCTGAAACTGACCCACTGGGGGAGGAAAACGTTATCGGAGAAAATGCCCTACATGCAGAGGGTCAAATAATGAATGTTTATGAACCAGGTGTTTATTATTATTATATATTTATTCATATTAGATTATAGCCAAGGTGTGTGTGAGCTGTGCATCTGTTAAAGGGTTATTTCCACTAAATAGATGTAACCACAGCATATGGGAATGAATATTTATGTATAATGGTAATACATTTTTTTTTGTTTTTTTGTAAGATTTTTAAGTGTGTAGTTGAAGCTATTGTCCAATGTTAAATGTAGAGTACATGAATGAATGTATGTTTGATGGAGGTAATACAATCTTTCAGGTGACTCCATTCATAATTTTTCAGATTTTAACCATCTAATCCGGGCTGCATCCGAATAGTTAAAAAAAAAAACCTGTCCTTTCCTAGCCAATTTTCTTTGACCCAGGGTTAGACTTTATCGAGTCAAGGAAAAGTGTGAAGGAGAATTCATAAGGATTTAGGAATAGGAACCACGGTGGTAAGAGAATCCGACTGTACTTTGGATACGTAATTATGCGACTGTGAATTTTAATGACGTGGGTCTGCCGAGGACTTTAAGTGAAAGCACATCTTCTCAGCCAACTTCACCCCGTGTGTCCAACTCTTTTATCTTGCTGTTTCATGCAGGCTATGCAAACATGGACAGCCCCGTGAAAAATATGACTTGAAAATGTAACAATCATAAAACTAAATGGTTTTAGATTAACAAAATCTATAAAAAATATGTTTGTTATTTGGTAATTTTTTTAGCCTATAGATCCTGATCAAATATGATTTAGAGAAGTCCCTTCCCATCCATCAATAAAAGGAGCAACAATTGTTATAGCCTACTGTATAGCAATACTGTCAATTAGCGTTTAGGAAAACGCAGCGGCATGGAAAATAAATAATCCATGCATTGGTAACATCATCTGCATTTGGATTAAAAAATGAAGTCGTTCAAGGTGGAACATTCTGAAATGGTGTCCTATAAATATCACAATTGCTGCACATTAAATATAATATTTACTCTTACCCGACACCGAATGGTTCACTACAACATTATGATAACAACAGGCCTGGTTCACTAAACACTATGATAACAACAGCCCTGGTTACTACAACACTATTACAACAGCCCTGGTTACTACAACACTATGACAACAGCCCTGGTTAATACAACAGTATGACAATAGCCCTGGTTAATACAACACTATGATAACAATAGTCCTGGTTACTACAACACTATGATAACAACAGCCCTGGTTACTACAACACTATGATAACAACAGCCCTGGTTACTACAACACTATGACAACAGCCCTGGTTACTACAACACTATGATAACAACAGCCCTGGTTACTACAACACTATGACAACAGCCCTGGTTACTACAACACTATGATAACAACAGCCCTGGCTACTACAACACTATGCCTTATTTGGAGAACGTGATTTCACAGAGGAGTTTTCCCTAACCGCCTTTCTGAGGAGGAGGGCGGGGGGGTGAAGGGGTGGGGAGGGGAGGGTGAAGTCAAATGCTATATAGGCCTGCACTTTCTCATGAACTCCTCCCAGTAGTCTCCGCCCCTATACACACACACACACACACCTTCCCGACCCCCCCTACCCCTGCCCGGGCGATCTGACCTGAATAGCTGATTAAGAGCACATTGATTAGCGCAGGCTCATTTAGAGTCCTGTTGGGTTTTGCTTTCCCCTCGCACCTTCACTGTGCACACACACACACACACACACATACACGCGCGCACGTACGTGCACGCGCACCCCCTTGCTCGCCTGGCTCACCGAGGCCCCCTGTTGCCCTGATTCGGAAGGATTAGCAGGCACAATATTTCTTCCAGGGACAGGAAATCACTGAACACTTGTCATGGCGAATGCGATCGATGGAATTCACATCATCGAGCGCTCCCTCCTCGACCGAACACGCACAAACACACACGCACTCCCTCCACATGTCCATCACGCATCCGATGACAGCTGTGAAACGGCTGCCAGAGTAATATTTGCATTTCCTTACATATCCGATACTCTTGCACACATTAACTTGCACACACACACACACACACACAAACACATACACGCACACACACACACACACACACACGCACGCACACAGACACATGCACGCACACACACACACACCTCCCAACGCCAAAGGAACGCTTGAATGTTAGCTGCTAGCTAACGCTAGGACACTGCTGTTGCTAGCTTAACTCGTCTCCTCAGCTTCTGAATGCCTGTAGAGGGAGAGGTCTCACAGCCTGTCTACGGGCTCAACGTTAAGGGCACACCTTTTATTAATATACTGTATATGCAATAAAACATATTTTAGGTTTTAAAGTAAAGTTTAAAAAATGTAAGTTTAAGTTTTGAAGTTTTTAAATTTTTAAGTTTTTAAGTTTAAGTTTAAGTTAAAAAAATAAAACCTTTGTGGAAGAAAAGAAAGACGAAAAATACATATTTTACTTGTATTATTGTGCAAACTGTTTTTCTGTGGTCTCTGATTTCATGTTAATGAACCACCGCTCTGATTGGCTCCTGTATCGGAGCAGTGGGCGAGAGTGAAGGAGGTTCCTCTCCAGCCTGAGTGGTCACTAAGAGCTGTCAGTCAAAACAACCTGCAGAATGACACGAAACTACACTATTGAAAAATGTGGTAAAATACAGATTTGCCCCCGATACAATGACAACAAACTGCTTACAAGGGCAGGTGTAATGGGGTCTTTTATTAAGAGAGAGCGAGAGAGAGAATATTATATACAAAATCTCACACCGTTGTTTGAAACCCAGATTTTCTTGGAGAAAACTTTGATTCCCAACGGAGCTAAGACTCATCAACTGAGTGTCGAAAGATGAAAATATATCTGGAGGAGAATCAAGAGGTACTAAAATATGTGCGTTAGAATGGCCACCCAATTATGCCACATTTTGTTCAACTAAAGGACAGGAAAAAAAATAATAAATGTGTTGCTGATTTCTCCCTCAGCCATCTGTTGCTGGAAGATTCACAGGGAGAGAGAGAGAGAGAGAGAGAGAGAGAGAGAGAGAGAGAGAGAGAGAGAGAGAGAGTTTATGTGTTTGTACCTATTTTTTGATTATGCAATCGCTGTGATATCGCTGCTGAGCCTCCATACTCCAGTAAGGTTATTTAAAAAGAGAATTAAAAATGAGAGTGATACATGATAGTAACAGATGGGGTGGGAGCCCGAAATAAAAACTAACGCAATAGGTAATTAATGGACAACAAGTGTCTTTGATATTTGAAACTTATCTGGTCATTAGAGGAGCACACCGCAACAATATATTAGCTAAAAGCTGTTTAGTTTACTTGATATGCTATTTTACTATATTACTATACCTGTTAATAAGACCAGCAATGGAGTATTTGTTCAAAGCCAATAATTCAAAGCAAAGGAGGACAAAAAAACAACAACCTAAAATGTTGCAGGGAAAACAAGAGTGGGAAATAAAATAAAATAAACCTGCGCAGGCCAAAGGTTTTCTGACCAGGGCTGTTGCCCTGTACTGTGTTGATTCTTCACAGAGATTTTCTCTCTGGCTGCTCTGAGCTTTCTGGACTGTGACAAATAACCCAGCAGCGCAGTGAGCATTAACAATGCCATATTACCACATTAATATTTAAGGTCTAATGTTTCCCTAACTGGCATTCAGGCAGACAGCTGAGGGCCTTGTTCTAAAAGCATGCCATGCTCAGAAGAATGTCATATTTATATAAATTGTAAATGCCAAACATGTAAAAGAAGGACACATTCTCTGCCGTAATTATATCTCATACGTGAGTGGTAATATCACCGTGATAAATAGATTTTTAGACTTTTTAAAGTTTGAGTAATTATCACAAGTCTCAGCCTCTTCCATCCATTAGCACTACGTCACATTAGCAACTCTGTGCTGAACTTCTGCTACATACTCATCCATTTAATCTCCACAGACTTCGGGAGGTTACACTATCGATATCCATTGGCTGTCAGCATTTTCACTCATAAGTCTTTATATGTAATTTCTGGTGCGGTTTGCTCAGGCCTATCACAAGTTTAACACGGTAATTCATCTATTTACGTTCCCCTGCTAGACAATATCTAAAACGGCGTGGCTGGCTGTTTGAGGAGCGGAACAATGAACGAGAAAGTCACGGCAACCAGAACATTCTCAGCGTTATAAAGGATTTTATAACAGAAAATTATAATCGGCACAGGTAAGCTGAATAATGATAAGCACATAAACCTAATAAATACAAGTCAGGGCTTGATCAGAAGCACCCCCGGTGATACGAGAGCAAAAGATAAGCAAAGCTACATTTCTTATGTTAATTTAAGTCGCGTACCATATTAAATGAAGGGTGTTGGGCTAAATACTGTGATGCGGTCTACATAACCAGACCTGATAGGGCTCTGCAACTGCCAACTGTGCTCTAACAGTTCACATGACCACGAAAGTAAATAAATGAATGGCCCCCCAACCTGTGATTTCAAGTTGAATTAGGGATGCCCAGGCCAGAACTAAGGGGGCCGGGCCTCAGCGTAATTCGATAGATTTTAAGCAGTGACCGGCTTGCTCTGCGAGACTAAATCCTCACAGGCTTCTCTGTCTTGGGTCCTCCGACCTCGACCTCGAGCGGCTACGTGAAATAGTCTGGCCGCCGTATCACGAGAAGGGATCATGCATTCCTCACTCTCAATCTGTACGTGTTTATTTTCAGCGCGATTACTGAAAAATTTACGACTTGAAGCGCGTTGTTGAGTAGGGCGAAGGGAGGGGAACTGTCCTCAGGCATATTGCACACACACACACACCATCCGTCCTGCTTTGCCACAGATATACCTGTCTCCCCTCTCCCTCTCCAGCGTGAGGTGACGGCTTGTAACGCCACAGAGTAGAGGGCCCCACATAACACATCCAGAGCCAGCGTGGTGCCAAGACACAGCGAAAGGAAGGAAGGCCGCTTGGCCTCCAGTCAAGGCTGGGGGCTTATTCTGTATCGGGGGAGTTGTTGGGTGGGGGGAGGGGGAGAGGGGGGATGTGGTGATGAGCTGTAACTGAACTGTGTGTGTGTGTGGTTGTGGGGGGAGGCAGGCGTTGACGTATGTGAGCCTGTTCATGCTTGTGCACGTGTTAATGTGTGTGTGTGTGCATGTGTGTGTGTGTGTAAACATGTGTGTAAGGATTAAGGTGTGTATTTGTGTGTAAACACGTGTGTGTGTACGTGTTAACATGTGTGTACATATTAAGGTGTGTGTGTGTGTGTGCGTAAACATGTGTGCATGTGTTAAGGTGTGTGTGTGTGTGTGCGTGGCGAGCGGAGGAGCAGATGGGCGGGGGAAGTGTGCTCCTCCTCAGGAGTACTGTGGCGCCCGGGACCAGAGAGAGCCGCCCACGGCCCACCCTGAGCCCCCACTTACCCGCTACAACACATGGAGCCAGGCCAGACGCAGCCCGTCATGGAGAGGGCCCCCGCGCCATCTGTCTCCTCACGGCACCTCCTCCTCCTCCCCACCCCCCACCCCTCTAGCTCTAACATCCCCCACCGCTCGCTCTCTCTCCATCTCTCTTCCTCTCTCTCTCTCTTCCTGTCTCGCTATCTCTCTCTCCCTCTCTCTTCCTGTCTCCTCTCTCTTCCTATATCTCTCTCTCCCTCTCTCCCTCTCTCTACCTCTCTACCTCTCTTCCTCTCTCTCTTCCACACTCTCTCTCTCTTTATCTCTCCCTCTCTCTCTCTCCTTCTCTCTCTCTCTCCCTCTCTCTCTCTCTCTCCTTCTCTCTCTCCTTCTCTCTCTCTCTCTCTCTCTTTCTCTCTCTCCATCTCTCTCTCTCTCTCTCTCTCTCTCTCTCTCTCTCTCTCTCTCTCTCTCACACACACACACACACACACACACA
>JAODUK010086194.1:0-14211 GCA_027564635.1 Typhlichthys eigenmanni
GTCAAAGTGTTCTAAGAGCCTACTGGCTAAAATATGGGGCTGTATTGTATTAAAAGCAGAGGAAAAATCAACAAACAAAAGTCTGGCGTGAGAGCCATTTCCCTAGGTTGAGCAGAGTCATCGTAGCATCCTCTGTGTGGCCTGTAGACAAACTGCATAGGGACAAGTGCATTCTCAATTTTCCTTAAAATTTCAGATCTAACCAATTTTTCAAAGCTCTTCATTACAACTGACGTGAGAGCTATCGGTCTGAAATCATTAAGAGTTTTTGGGCGACTGGATTTGGGAACAAGTACTACAACAGCATCTTTCCAGACCTTAGGTACATGCTGTGTCTGTAAGGACTTATTAAAAATATAACAGAACATGGGACTCAGTTCTCTTGCACATGATTTAAGTAAGCGACCACTGATATTATCAGGACTCTTATTAACCCTTAATGATTTAAAAGTCTTTTCCACATAATTTTGGTCTATATAAAAATGCTGGTTGTTTTCTAGGTTATGACTGAGTTCCTTAATGTCATTGCCAAAGTCAGGTACATTAAACCCGGTTAAAAAAACAATTTAGAGTTTTAGCAAACTCTCTCTGTGAGCTAAAGCCACCCAAAATGGTCTGACTGCTGTTCTTAGGATCTCGTAGACCTGCAATCATTTTCATGCTAGACCAGGCTGAATCTAGGGACTGTTTTAATGAAATAACATGCATCTCTTGAGGATCAAGTTAGTTTATAGGGGTTTAATTACTGGAGGGGAACAATGTATGTATTTTTAATAATACGCATATGCGCACAGCAAAACTTGTATGAAGGCCTATACTTTCCAATATGTGTCGTAAATCTTAATTGGTCTGTTTTGCGCTGAAATTCCACTTTAGTTAATAGTAGCGTTCAGGATGATGTAACAGTTAAAACTGGTGGATCCTTGTGTTTTGTGACCGTTTGGAATGCAAGGAAGTGGCCTAATTCAGTGTAGTGTAATTCAGTTGTCTGATGTGTAGCCTAATTACTTTAGCATCTTTATCTTGTCAGCTGTGCAAATAGGCCTACAATGCAACAAATGTATCTTCGCTCATAAAAATAGAAATCGTGCTTTCCAGTGAACATATGTTAGTTTTTCGAGGCACAGCCTACTTCCTTTCAGGGGTTTCTAATTCTAGGATGTAATGGGAATTAACAGAAGGTAGATAATGAGGAGTACTATTGACAAATTTCCTTTACTCAAAATGTCTTGAGTTACACTATATTGCAATACGTCATAACTTGTAGTTCTTCAACATGATAATGTTTCAGGGGTGTGGTATTTGTGTGCCCACAAGGGGGCAGTGGAGCTGCACTTTAAATGGACATTCCTGTGACAATCCTCCACTAATTTTGAAAGAGAACTTTGGGATTCTTGTGTGTACACACCAAGGAAAATACATGGCTGGAAATGACAGCTGAGTGCCCTTTTTTGGGGGGGCAACTGTCAGCCCCCTCCTCACCAGGCCTGGTATGGTGCACAAAAGGGGAAGGGAACAGTCAAGCTGTGCACCCTGCACTTGACGGATGTTTGCCTACCCCATCCCGGTGTGGTGGGGCAGGCAAGTGAGCACTTTGTAACGTCTGACATGAGGTTGCAACATGAGTGCTTCCAAATCACTCATTAAGTCTGCAGGAGACTGTGCATCCCTTGGTGCTACATGACAGATAAAGCACTAGTTCCCCTTAAGGGAACAAGTCCATTGAGGATGTGTCTTACTGTAACAGTGACTTTGGTATGTTATCTATGGTGGCACTAACCGGCCAATGATAATAGCAGTTTATAGGGAGCCCCTATTTTAATGTCAAACTAGGTGTACAAGCGTGCAATAGACAAGATGTGGCCAAATATGTGACCCATTCATAGTTCTGTTAGAGCTCCTGTCTTTAGCATGATCACAAACTATCTACAAATGTAACTTTAAACATTAGCCTACATTGTTGGTGCTAAGGCAATTTACAAGAACAATTCCATATAATTGAGCCATCCAACTGCTGATCGGTTATAGGCATAGACTTAAGTTTTAAAATGTAAGTCAATGTTATAGCCTATAGTATCTTAGCTAAATTGGTATTACTTCAACTACATATCACAAAATATTTGTATTTTGTGTATACATTTATATATGCTCAAATAAAATAAAAAACCTTTACATTTGGTTGCAATGTTAACTGCTTATATGCTAATACATGACATCACTGCAGTCAAAGAAAACATTGCAGTTTGCTTTTCATATCTGTACTTGTGTGTGTAATTATTTGGACATTTACATGTTTTTACAAGAGGTATTCCATGTGAAATGATCACATAGGCTACCAAGTGAGACCTAAATGCAAACAACACAAGAAGTGCTTTGGAAATTCAGTATTAAATAAAAGGTGCAAGCTAAATTGAACAGTGGCAGGCATGTAAAACAAAACACAGTAGGTCGAAGGCGAGTCACAGGCTCGAGATCTGGACAGGCGGGGTAATCGGGAAACTGGGTAAATGGGCAAATCAGGCAAAGGCCAGTAACAGGAAATTACACACGGGACTCTGAATGAAAACAGACGAGTAGCCTAACTGACAGACTTTACAGAAAACATTGCTATATTATTATTGTGGTTCTCAACCCTGGTCCAGGGAACCACTGTCTTGTTTAATGTAGACTCCTGTACTAAAATGGATCTCGTGATCTTGTGATTAGGACATGGGGAGTCATGCACACAACTCTTATGTGAAGGACAATATGCAGACCTAATTCTTCTCGTAAACATGGTAAACACGGCACCATTTGAACACAGCAACTGGACCTATCCTAATTTTAACTTAATTTACAACCGGACCAACATGTAATCAGTTGCATCACTTTCTATCTCAAAAGCTGTATTTGCACAATCTGAACAGGAGATTTATTGGCCTCAAAATAATAACAGACAGATTTCTGCTGTCTATGCCCATTGAGAATTGTGAATCACTGTCTGCACATAAAATACTGGTATCGTCCATAATGTAGGCCAACAGTATAAGTGGACAAACTCTGACGTCACCCATAGCTTTTCTCAAGGGCAGGTACCTTTGCAGTACCTCACCCCGCCTGTAACTCTCCCCTATTGTTTATAATGACATTAATGTATGGCTAAGATATTTTTAACTGATGAGTTCACCCACCGTACATTTGTCATGAATGGAGTTTCCCCTTGGTAGTCTCAGCCTCTTCCGTCCATTAGCACTGCACTATGTCACATAAGCCAGCGTTTCTAAAACCTTCCACACTTTCGGAAAGTGCTGTCAAGCTTGTATGTACCTTCAGGACAGAGTTGCTTATGTCAGTGCTTCTCAATCCTGCCCTGCATGTGTTAGATGTCTCTGCTCCAACACACCTGGGAGACAGGGAGACATCTAAAACATGCAGGGCAGGAGTCCCTCCTCCCCAAGGACCATGATTGAGAAACACTGACATAAGCAACTCTGTGCTGAACGTCTGATACATATATGTACGTATTTAAGCTCGACAGCACTTTCTGGAAGCATTGTCACTAACAAAGTCTGTAACTGTAATTCCGGTGCGATGCTAATGCATTGCTTAATTTACAAATTTCAGTTAGCGTTAACCATAGCAAACAGATTTACAAGACCTGCAAACCATGCCATCATGGCAACTACGGCTATCGTGTCAATATATCATTCAATCTTCAAGAGGTTAGTGTTGGTACTTTAACCTATGACCTCTCGAAGATGAAGCATTCACCTTATTGCTAGGCCGGCCTTACACTACAGACAACATTATACTGTATATTGTTGCCTATTTTAGGAATAAGAAATCATAATTCATCATCATCATACAGCGACAACATGATGCCTAGCTGTATTTCTGGGGTCTCAATGAGCGCCTGCCCCCCAGTGGCAGGGAGGTGTAGCACGGGCATGAACTGCTGCCTTCTGCTGTGTCAGTGCAGACGTCTAACATTACGCGTTATCTTTCTGTCCCGTTAATGGAGCTGTAATCACATGGTGTCACAGCTCCATGGAGTCCACCCTTTTTTAACAACCACTCCCCAAAGCTTCTAGTGTGATCCATCTCTGAGCGACGGGGTTCTTTCTGCCCCACTTCTTTAATACGTGCGTTATATTTGCATGATGCGTTACTGGGCTGGGAGGAGATGCCGAAAGATAGTAGTTTGATCTGGTCTCCAGGGTCATCTCTCGCGTAGATGGTGTTTCCGTGGCAACGCATCCCATATGTGAAATGTGGATGATGTTGCAGGCACAGAGAGAGAAAGTGTATGTGTTTTTGTGTGTGTGTGTGTGTGTGTGTGTGCGTGCGCGCCCGGTGAGCGGCAGTTGAGATCTCGGGCGTGATAAGACTGCAGCACACGCCAGGGCTTTAGACGCTGAGCCTCGGTGGCCACATGCATCATGTCTCAAAGCGTTCCATTGACGTTATTACTGACTCAATATCAAACGCTGTAATTACCGCCAATATCTTTGTATGTTCCTCTGAGATACATAAAGCCTATTGTACTAGAGACCCCAGGGAGCAAGTTGGCAGGCAGGTGTGTATACTGTGTGTGTGTGTGTGTGTGTGTGTGTTTTTAGGCAGAGGTCTGACGTCCATACTGTAGGTGGGGGATGGTGGTGGTCGTCAAACCAGCATTTATGGGGCAGACTCTCTTAAAGGTGCTGTAGGTAGGATTTGGACATCCGTCAGCTATCATCAAAATGCTATCAGAATGCGCTCAGATCCATAGCCCTTGCATTTAATTAAGCCAGTTTAGATTTGTCACTGCGCCAGAAGAGTTCTGGCCAATCAGGGCTTCGTTTCCCTGATTGGTCTGCTGACTCTACGTTGCCTGTCAATCACATGAATGCGCTTGTCCATGGGTTCCAGATGGAGAGAGGAAGAGGGGTGGGTTTCTGGACTGTTGATTTAGAAAATCTCCCTTTGTTTATTTTTAGAATTGCAGCTCTCAAAACCTACCTACAGGAGATTTAAATACACTCTAGGTTGCCATGGCATTAATTACCTACATTTAGATAAGACCCTAATGTGCATGCATAACATGTTCTTTAATGTCCACTAATGAGATGCAATTAATCTGGATGACACTGTAAATATGCAGATTGCATCATCAAAAATGTATGTTTTGGTGGTGAGTGGACGTACAAGTGGGTATGGTGCGTAACCATATTGATTCATGCGCTCTGCCGGCGCCGTGCGTTCGCGGCAGAATCCTTAATGTTCTACAATCAAAACCGCCTCTAATCCAACTCGTGGGCAGAAGGCGTGTTTCCCTCTCTGTGTGTATCGATTTGTTACTTCTGTAATCCTCGATCACGACAATGGTCAGCGAGATTAGCAGTCGGAGGCACAGCGCCGGCCCTTTAAGGCGGGTAATGGGTGAAAACGCGCGTTAATTGCCCCTGACTGTTGAAAGTAAATGAATTATTGATCGCTCGCTCTACTCCTCTTCTGTACTTACATACCCTTACAAATCCTTTTATCTCTGGCTCTGTGTTGGAACACTTCCCGTCATTATGCTAGAGCCACTCGCCAGGCTCGCCAAGTGACGTGCTTGAGCTCTTCAATCTGATTGGCTGTTGAGGAGGTCTGACTGGAAGTCCCAGCTCCGCCCGAGGCCCCTTCCCCTCGGCTTCCACCACACTGCCCGGGGTCATTTGTCTCCATCAGAGCTGTTTCCTGCCACCCCCCACCCCCCCCCACTCCACTCCACTCCCGATCTTAGAGACCAACTCCACCCCCGTCCCAACTCCAGAGTGTTGGGCTCTCTGTTCAGCCACATGCAGTGCACATGACTTCCCAAACAAACAACCACATTATCAGCAGCAAATAAATAATAGAGTAGATGAATAAAAGCTAGGTTGAGGACCAAAGGCTGTGTTGTAAATTATGACGGTGCAAATAAAGGAGGGAAGGCAGCGCAGACAGGAACAACATCATTATTCTGCCTATTGATTTTTCCCCCTCCGCCTCGGAAAGGAGAAAGCCACCTTGTATTTAAAATGAGCTATAAGCAAACGTACAACATGATATAACTGCGGATTCATTCAGTCTCCACTGTCTTATAGTTTTCTTGTGTGAAATGGGCTTCAGTGTATTTAAAAATGTTATAAAAATGTGTTAAACACAGATGCCCTAAACCTAACTATTAAATATAATATAGATAAGTAAAGATTGTCAGAGATGCTATATGTTTTTAAGACATGCGCTCACACTGTTTCAATTGTATGAATAATGCCACCCCTATTTATTACTTAGAGTATCACGTAGTCCTGAAACTATACTATTTATTTGCTAGGTCATTGGTCATTTGTGGAAATGATACAGTATTTTTAAAAGATGTCCATATTATCTGCTCAGTGTAATATGTTAGCTATTTGATAAAAGGTTTACCACGATCAATGCCGTTTTGTCAAGTTTTCTGCAATCACTACATTGAGCTTGCACCCTGAGGGTAAAATTTAATAACATTAATCACTATCAACATTACTCACTTTGCAAATGATGCATTTCGCCTGCCATACACAGTCAATAAGCAGTGGCCATTATGCCATACAGTTTTACCTATATGCTGAATATGAGGTCCTGCTTTTGATAACATGGTGTTGTACACAGTGTCTGCCCTGCACCAATATCACAGAGAAAGCTTTGTGTACATCCATTGTACTTAAGGTATTCTGATTACATCATGGTTATTATCCAGGGGCCCATATCGTCTTGTAGCGTGGCCACATTCTAATCACTGGGAGGGAGGTGTAGTCAGTTATCAACCTCGCGGTGTCGCAGGTGAATGAGCTAGCTGACTGGTGCTCAGCTCTCACAGGATGGGAGCTGTGCAGAGTGCGGGAGATGCAATCTCCTGCTTTTTGGTCAGTTGAATTATATCCTTTCAGCCTCTGAACAAGAAAGCAATTTCATTTTTGCTGAAGTTTATGCACCCGACCGTTTTGTACAAGCCTATGCCTTGGAGACAGAGTTGGAGGTGTAGAGTTATCTGAACGTGTAATCGCCAGACATCTCTGCATCACTATTTCCATATCAAATAAAATTTATGTAGAAATGGAATTGAACTAAAAGGCCACACAATTCAGGAATACAAAGGATCATATGTAAGATAAAGCGGACCTGTGTGTATAAAGATAAATGTCACCATTGAAAAATATGTTGGCAAGAGATTAGCCTACTTTACATAATTCACAGCAAAAACCTACACATGATCTATTTGTGATTTACGAAGCTGGATGGATGATGCGTGTTCAGTTGCTAAAGTTACAAACCAGACACTAGCACTTACTTTAATGTGTTGCCTTAACCGTGAACATTGTGATAATATCATATTTGTCATCCAAGGATACTCTAGGATTAAACGTTTTATGTATTATTGATTCCCTTGCTCAGTTACTGTAACCACTGAATTTAGCTACTAATTGATACTTCCAGAGGTCATATTGTTGACTAGTTGTTTACAGACTAAAAAGGTATCTAGATTGATTGGTCGATTTGTCTCTCAATACACAAAAAGGCAAGTTACCCAAAATATTAAGAATAAATAGTTTGAGCAGTAAGTGGACAGAGATCCCACCATGCCTAGACATTGTGTGTGCAGCCTCTGTATACACAATGTGAACATGCTGAAAAGGATGAGGCTGTTTTTGTGTTTTTTAAGGCTGTCTGACAGGAGGGAGTGTGTGATTAAACAGATGTCTTGCTTCCCTTGTGTGCCATTGGATGCTATTGTGTACTCCTACTCTAAGATCTAACACTTACTTGGCTAAGATTAACTGGATTTAGAGACATGGGAGAGAGTCAGGTGGGGTCATCGTTTATAGCTGCAATTAAAAGCATGTTCAATGTCTTTGGATGATTAAAATACAATAACGATTCATCCTACCTCTGTTTGTGAAAGCTTTTTACATTACTTTTAATATTGGGTGTCTAGGTATATGCCATTGATATGACGGTGGGTAGCAACATCAATGACAAACAGGCAGTGATGATAATTAAGTACCAAACCACCAGTGATTGGCCCATTTGATGCCTATACTTTATTTGGTTTCGACTTGTGACTTACCGCTCACCAAGGTAGGCTTACTGGCTTTGAGATAAAACTGAGGATTCAAAAGCTGCATCAGATGCAATGGCGGTAGTATCAATGACTGAGTTTAGTTACGCCAGTTGGAGTACTCTAAAAGACGCCACGATACTGTTGCATGATCAACGCAGACAGCCGTGTTCTTGGCCACTATGCCTGATAACGAGGCAACCACAGCGGGGCGAAAACATGATCAGGACCCATATTTACTGCAGGCTAGGCTAAAGCTGACATAGCTGTCTTCTGCCATGCATGACAAAATCATGTAAGGTGCTGGGTTGCACGAACCATAGCCCCAGGAGAGATTGTGTGATATAGTTTCACTTATTTCCAAGTAAGCATTTGTTTGTTATAACATCACAGGCTCCTGTGCAAATAACGCAGTAACCAGTACCCCGGATACTATAGCCCATTTACATGTATATGGGGCAATGGGGATATGATTAACTCAATGTATCTGTGTACATGTAAACTCCATATCCCAAATATGATCACCATGTAAATGCAGTCAGTGTGTTTGACGGACGGCCTCACAAATAGAAACGCTCACGAGCGTTCTCACGCTGGCTGTTTGAGCCCTTCATGTACACCCACCTCAGTCCTCATTACTTAAGATTTTGCTTGAGGGAACATTTCACAGTTTATAATGTTGTTGTGATGAAGGGGGAATGCAGGGGGAGCCCAGAAGCATTACCAATACACAAATAATGATGTAAAGTTGATCATGACAAAAAGAAGAGGCTGGCAAGAAGAATATGATTCATTGACTAATTTATAGTCACTTAGTTGTGATGCTGTTTTGGATAAAAGAAACAATAATTAGAATACCGACAGCTCCTGTGCACCTTTGTCATGAAGAAAGTAAAACGATAGCACGGTATAAATGTATAAGCCTTTGCAGCTTTTTGCACTCCCACAGAATATGACACCCGGTAATGTCCCTTATATAGGCTATGCAGATTGCGTAGTTGCCTAGCAATTCAGTGTAGCATCCACTCAGGTTAGTTGCGTCCAGTCTGTGTTTTCCCTGTTTGCCATGTTTCCTTTGTTCTCTGCCATGTTTCTATTTATGTTCTATCTCTCGTATCACGTTTCACGTGTCATTGATTGGATATTATCGTATACACCTGTTCTCCCCTTAAACCAAAGTCCTTATAGGAAAGTCTTCCCAGTCAACAGACATCTTGGTAAAGCATTTGGGACGTTACAAGGAAGACTATCTAAATTAATGTGGAGAGAGCCATAACTGCACTCAATGTTCACTGGTACATACAAGTCTATTGACATTTTCCTCAACGTAAACGGTTTTTGGAATATAGATGCCAGAGTGCTTGCGTTGAATGTTGCACTGAGGTTGCGTAAGACATCACAAAGTAACTATACTGTGCACCATGTATGTAAGGGGCGTAAGTCTGCAAGCCTTCAATGCTTAGGGCATAGGGCAGGTACTGGGATTGGGCCAACCCTCACTTAGACCAGGAACTGCCCAGACAAACTAATGAAACCTAAAAAACGAATGAAATAACCATTACTTATCATGGTGGTCAAGTGCCTGGAACACTTTATCATCTTTGAAAGGAAACGCGATTGTGTCCTTCATGTGTTTGTTCTGATGGAGTTGGACTGGCTAAAGGGATACCTCAGTCAGTCCTGCCTTTCCATTATATGGCCAATGAATGATTCAGAAGTCACCGTGTTTGTTGCAAATACTCATTTATATTTAATGTCAGCTTTATCCCCAAAACCCTCTCTAGTCCTCCTGAGCCAGCCAGCAAGATAACTGCTGGGTTTGCATCATTGGTGGATGAAGAGCAACGCTGGCATTTGTTTTACCTCTGACCTGCCCAAATGCATTCATTCATAAATTGTGGATGTTGCACTGATTGACTCCTTGTTTTCTGTGATGGCATTTTCATACACAGCTGGCTGTGTATGAAAATGTAATTGTTCTCATGAAAGTCACACCATTTATATAAACACCTTCCTCTCCAGGAGAGCAGGAGACCCTTCCATAAAATGCTAAAAATGGCAGTCCTGCTGTTGCCCTCTCCTGTCTGCTACTATGTAGTACAGTGTACATTGTACCTGTACCACATGGCATTGTGTTTACCAAATCCTCAATGAGAAGACAAATGCACTAACATTAAAGTGTGCACTCTCTTTGGTGCTGGTTGAGTCATACAAAGCCACTTGCCGTATAGCAGCTCTGGATAACATGCTCTTTAGTAAATGACTGAAAACAAAATGTTATAAATTACGTAATGAAACCGGTATTCTGTGGCACAACAAAAAACGTAATGTATAAAATCCAGCTGTGAGGTGATCTTCCTATTGTTGGTGTTGTATTACAACAACAGATTAGTAGGTGTGGCCTTTCATAAAAAGCACAGCGTATTGAGTGTTCAAGTAAGTTGTTTATTATTGACAGCATTCAATAATATCACTAAGAATGGACAACTATTCCTTATAAGCCACTGAATGCACAAGTTATGTGTGTGTGTGCAGTATGCATGGGCATAATTTGTGTGTGTCGGTTGGAATACACATGCTGTGGTGTTACTTCATAAGATACTATTGCTCCCTTCAAACTTTAGAGGTACAGGTAATGGAGAATGGAAACCTCCATTTTATTTATAGCATATAACCAAATCAAGTATGTCACTCATTGTCTCTAAATTATAGTCCCCATATGCATATTACAACTGCAATGATTTAAATATCTGCGTGTGGACAGATACTGTATATGTTCTCACCCCTTCAAAATGAACATTCTATGGTGTTCATTTTTTTTCTCTTTGTCTTTATATATTAACATGTCCTGACTTGATTGGCTACCTGACTGTAAGTGAGAGGATAGGTTACAATCAAATATTATGCCACACCTGGGGCCAAATATGGCAAGAATAGGAGAAACTTTATGATGGGAGACCTGTGTAAATGGACTTTCTCTCTCCCTCCCGCCATCTGAAGATGCATATTGTAGCATAAATGATCCCTCCCCCCTCTTCATCTCAACCTGATAGTGCTCAGCCAGCACAAGCTAATTTTAGAGGGTGACACTGCTGAATGGCTGCGATAAGCGGCTCACAATGAGCACAACATTATTGTCTTTGTATGCCTGGTTCCAGTGTTTCTCGGGTGGAAATCGTGCCAAACACAGCGTGTTCTTGATGCAATCGCAGATGTTGGGGAACAAAATTTGCATCATTACCTAATTAGCGTGACGTGCATTTAGCGCACGCCTGCTATGCTATACTGTCATTGCTGTTTGAAGATGTAGATGCAACGGTACTGCACATTGAGTTGAGCTGCTGTGATGCCGGCACTTAATACGTTCTACAGTTGGTTGTTTTTGACTAAACATGTTTATGAAGACTTTGAACTGTAATGATCCAGTATGAAGCCCTAGACATTTTTCTTGACAGGTAGTCTTACAATAATCCATGTTTTCTGTTGATAAGACAAATGTGCATTTTTGTCAAATAAGACTTTTAGATTGGGTGTTGTTTTAGGCATGTATGCTGTAATAACCTCCACCAACTCTGTATATCTGTCTGAAGGAGGTTTCATCAAGAGAGCCATAACACGTGTGCTTATCAAAGGAACCAGCAGGGGGCCTTCTATCCTTGGCGCAGTGGCGCAGAGCTCTACTGTTTAGCATTTTATGCTTGGAGCTTATTCTGCAAGTGTTCATCATAAGGAATGTATTATTAATTTCCAAGCCTGCAAAAATATTGACCTCAGTATTTGTCTAACCTAATCATGTTTATTTCATCTTGCCCGTAGCGTGTAAATCATGCTAAATCAGCTTTAATTACGCTGGAGCGGAGTTTGACTGCACTATATTGAGGTAGTACAGATTATATTCGAGAAGAGGATTTATTTATTTTATATATTTTTTTATTGCTATCACAATTTTTGTTGCGCTGTCTTTATGCGCGTGAGTGCGTGTGATCTTATCTGACGAGAGAGATAATTGGAATTTATAGGAGGTAATAGATTACATGGCAGTAAATGGAACCGAAGTGACAACAGTGGGAGCAGTAATATATAACCCATCATGGCTGTTAATTTTCCATGAGTGGTTTCAAATGAGAAACCCATGGCTATGAGATATAGTGACACAGGAGCTGCTCCACCTAGGATGCTCAGCTGTTGTAAGCCACATCTTTTTACAACATACCATTTAGTGTGTTTACTGGGGCAGGCACATTTAATGTGTGCAGCAATTCTCGTTTATGTTTTATTTCTGTTATTTATTCAGAAGTATAGACAGAGTGTTGTAGTACCAGCAGTCACCAGACAGTGTTTTCACACGCACACGCACACACAATGTCTAGAATTAGAACTCTGATTTAACAGGTTCTTAACCAGGAAATGACTTGAACGGGAAGGATTCCGATCCAGACTAGTGAAGCGAAACAGAGGTGTGGGGTTCGTACGTTGTGGAAGACAATGATCTGACTTCCAGCTCAGCGTTGGTTGAAACATGTTCAGATGCTGATTGTGTTTCTGAAACTAAATGCTCAGATATGGAGCTTTGGTATAAATTGGAGAGAGAGGAATAGATAAAAATAATGCAGTATGATTCTGACATGTAATTACAATTACAATGGTTTAATTAGCAGCTACTGTTTTATGAATGACTTGCAAACCATAGCATTTCAAAATCATGACACATCTTGTATATGTTGTAATTTCCCAGCAAAAGACTTATAGAAACAAAAATGACTTTGCTCTAACAACTTGTGTCTAATATTCAGCAATAACATCTGTTTAAAAACTCACTTCACTCCTACTCAACTCCTGCACTATACATGCTACATCAACTGCAATAGTGGAATGATCTCTATCTCTATTAATGGCATCTATGCATATTCTTAGCGTATTCACATTTATGTTTGACAAATGGGTTTTCCCTGAAGACATACGATGTGTTATTAGCGTTCCATTATAACTGATGATGTGGGTGATCAGGATTATGTACAGATGATAAATCATTTCCTCTCTTTTCATTTGATACTGACAGTGCCTGGCAACTCCTAACTGGACGTACGTCTGGGTTCCTATTTTCTATTCATGTGTATGGAGAACCAGACGGGGTGACACATTATGGCAAGTATGCTGTCTAAACTTCTTGGCAGTTGTCTTATCTAATATGATCTAATATGCACACAATCCACCTACGAGTGAAAGTCAAAAATACCTGGAAAGTTCTTTGGCCTACTAGGTGATAAGTTCATAAAGGCTGATTTGAGCTTCTTCTCTTGGACGATCATCATCATCATCATCATCTATAATGTCCTAACCTGCATGAATCCTGCTGTGGAAGCCACCATACAAATGTCCTCTAATGCATCTGTCCTGCAGTGCTGTCATAGAGGCATGGTGTAGTGGGATATTAACCAGTCAGGGAGGCAGGTGAAATACATGGAGCAGTCTGTCAGTCCTAGCTCTCGGCAATGTGTGCTGTCAAAGGTGACTTAAGGTTTTGTCTTGGGACTTGCCAAAGCAGGACTAATGTCGCCCTGCTTTCACACATTGAGAGACAATCAGGTAAAGTGTCTTATATGGAGTATAGTGCAGCTTGTGGTCTGAGATAAATCCTATGAAGGAAGGGTTAGTTATTCTTGAGAACAGTTGCTACTTTGAGCTAAAGTCAAACAATATCCCTCCGCAGTGCTGCCCCACACATTAAAACACATTGTAAAGCAAAGCGTACACTATGGCTTTGTTGTTGTGAGCAGTGTTCACCACTTTGTGTATGCTCTTACAGAGCCAGCAGTGTAGAAGTATCAAATTATTTGTTCTTTTTCAACACGCATAGAGAACGGTTAAGATAGCAAAATGTGAGATATTTAGTACATTTTAGTGTATTAGATTACAAATAGCTTGCAATATTTGACTATATCTTTAAAATGTAGTAATGTCAAATTATTTTTTGGTGTAAAAACAAATAATGTCCTGTGTTGACCAGTGAACCTGAGGGCTGTGTTGTCTGGAGCCTAGTGCTCCTGGTACGGTCTCCCAAGGCAAAGTGGTCTCAGGGGAGGGGCCAGACTAAGAATGGTTCAGAAGACCCCCATGAACAACTCACT
>JAODUK010086195.1:0-14209 GCA_027564635.1 Typhlichthys eigenmanni
TTACTGTACAGCACTTTGTGACTACTGTTTGTTGTTTTAAAGTGCTATATAAATACATTTTGCTTGCTTGCTTGCTTACTCAAGGCAACAAGCGTTTGTGTCATACCTCCAGATGAGCCATCTGCCGTAGAATAGTAACTGCTTTCTACACATTACAACACTACCACCTATAAGGACATATTGTGCCTACAATATTTCAAAACAAAGCATGTCACTGCTAGCCTGGTGACTGTTGAGACTATATACTTTGTTGTTGTAGCCTTTTTGTGTTGAACAACACTTGGGTTAATTGCCAGAGATAATAGCTCCGGTAGGTTAAATGGAGGCCACAAAAAGAGCACACCCTCATCCATACATAAGGGTGTGATCACCACCCATCTCCTGTCATTAGCTTTGAGGGCTTTTGGCAAGTAGGCAGCTCCAAGTGCATAATTGTCATATTAGACCACACTGTTTGGCCAGATTGAGTATTGGAATCAAGTTGCTCGCCTGAAGTGGTTGCTGGTAAGCCGACACGCAGTCCACAAAGGAATTGACAAAACTCTCCACACTTCGCATATAGTGATATGCAAGAACTGACACCTAATAACCAACTGGGGTCTTAATAAAACAGAAACCTTGAGGAGAAATCTGTTTCCTTGTAAATCGTCCAGCGTGTAAAACCATGCAAGCATGGCTCTCTACAATCAAAAAATATAGCTTTGTGAGGAGTAGCATTCCAGCCATAAGAGGGAATAATATAATGTTCTGTATCAATAACAAGGTATACACCCGGCAGGCAAACCAGAGGATCACAACTTATAAAGTCATGTTTACAGACCTGCGGAGGCCCATCGCGCGGCAGATATTGCACTGTAAACCCACTCGGTTATTAGGAGCTCTGGTCCCCTTGCTTGAGATGGCAAAAGGGAAAGGCATTGATCTCCTTCGCCGTTGCTATGCTGGGATGCGGTTGGTGGCAGGAAAACCAGAGCTTTTAAGCTGGAGCACGCTCAGATTGCTTAGACGGCAAATGGCTCAATGGCCACTTGATGGCACTTCAGAGACTAGCTCGACATCTCCTCAGATTGCTTAAAGATAGGCTCGTTGGCACAGTTTACATCAATCTGGAAGAACACGGTGAAGAAAAAAACTAAAAAAGAGAGCCCCCCCCTTCCAAAGGGAGCTAGTAGGACTTCCCTATTAGCAAAACATTGGCGTGGAGGGGTGGGGTTAGAAAAAAACACTTTAGCACACGTGCTGTTCTGAGGAAGAATAGGCGGTTTTGTCTCACGTCCATTTCGTAGTGTCTCTCCACGTCAGGTAGGAATTTTCTAGGGAGCAGAAATAGCCTGAGTCAGCAAGGTAGGGCAGAGGGTGTCCAGGGGTCATTCATCATTGTTTAACATGCCCAACTATCTTTTCATTCATTACCTCTGTATTGTACCGACCGCGGTGTGTTTGTGTGTGGTTGCGTGCGCGTGAGTGTGCATGTGTGTGCAGGCCTTTCAAGACACGTCGTACTAGCGAAGTGTGATTAAAAACCATGCACTTACATACTTGACACACGCAGACAACTCGATGTCCATTCACCGCACACACACACGCACGCACGCACGCACACGCATGCACGCGCACACGCACACACACACACACACACACATGCAGACAACATGCACAGTGTCACGCACACACACACACACACATACAGTACACACATGCGGACAACAGAATATGCTTTCATCACATATACACACACACACACATCCATATGCAGACAACATACATGTGCATTAAACACGAGCGCGCGCGCGCACACACACACACACACACACACACACATGCAGACAACGCACACACTTTTATGGCTGTCCACCAGAGCATCAACCCCGAGTGGGCGTGATGCTAAACACTGGTTCATGTTGGACGAAGATATGAGGGGAGGGAGGGAATGAGAGGGCTGGGGAGGGAGAGGTAAATATCTCACAGCTGGTCTGTTTCATTCTACTTAACCGGGGCGATGTGAAGCCAGTGGGGTGGGATGGGGGGGGTTCCTAACATCTGTATGCGGTGTGCGTGAGGGGAAAATGGTGACTAATGCAATCAGGCTCTCATTTACATCCAGTGGTGAGGCCACGCTCACAGCACAATACGGCTATTTATCGCCCCCCCCCCCCCCTCCCTATCTCCCCCTCTCCTATACCTCCTCTCTCTCTCTCTCTCTCTCTCTCTCTTTTTCTCTCTCTCTCGCTCTATCTCTCGCTTTCTCTCTCTCTCTCTTTCTCCTCTCTCTCTCTCTCTCGCTCTCTCTCTCTCTATCTCTCTCTCTCTCTATCTCTATCTCTCTCTCTATTTCAGACATTAAATATACAGTCTCTCGTTTGCTACCAGCCTGTGAATATTTGCTCGTGGATTTTCCTGTTCTTTTGACTTGCGGCAAAATAAAAAAAGTGAATTGAAGACAATTCTCCTGCTTTCATCCTTCAGGATCCAGAGTGTGTTTGGCTTTGAAAAGTAAATGTAGAACTTTACAGATACTGTACCTTCCTCATAAGAAAAACTTTCCTGAGAAAGTAAACAGGCTACGCAAACAGGCTATGGTGTTGTCAGATTACGTGTCCAGAAAATACGCTACAGGCATCAATGTTCTCGAGACCTTGAGTTGGGCCTACTTGAGACCACTTATTGAAGGTCTGTTGTTCTTGCCTTGAAATCAATCACATTTAAATGTGGTCTTGTCTAGATTTTGGGATTTAATTTACACACCGGTCAAGACCACAACTATCATTGCTGTGATTGGATGTAAAACGTCTCACTTAAAATGCAACTAATGACTCTTAAATTAAGGTACTGTAAAGTCAGCTATTGCAAGATAAATGTGAGCTAATACACTTTTTGTCATTTTGTCAAAATTCACCAAATATAGTCTCACATGTCACTTACCGTTCTCTGTGCATGTTGAAAGAAGTATCTGATACTTCTACACAGCCAAAGTGGCGAACACCGCTCGTATCAGCAAAGCCGTAGCACTACGCTTTGCTTCACAATGCATTTCGACGTGTGAGACGCCGGTACGAAGGACAGAAGAGCGATATTGTTTTGATTTGAGCTCAAAGTTAGCAAGAATGACTGACCATACCTTAAATATGTTAAGATTTTTAACTATTTCCCTGCCTTGGTCTTGGTCTTGACTTGTCTTAACGACCTGTCAAAGCGGCCTTGTCTCGGTCTCGATGCACTCTGGTTTTGTTCATGACTTGACTACAACACTAATAACAGTCAGGCCAAGCCAAACCAAACAGCCGTACAGTAAAGGCCTACAGTGCTGTATCTAATATCCACAATGGATGCTTGCATATCAACAATGGCTACAAAGCACTATTGTGATTGTAGTTCTCAGTGGCTATGGAGGATGTGACCGACATCCTTCAACCGTGTGTGTGTTGCCGCTGGGCAGAGAGGAGATAAGTGATAAGCGTGTCTCCGTGAGTCACTCAGGGAAGATGAGTGCTAGCAAACAAGGACACTAAGGTTTCTCCTGTGCTGCTCAGTGGAGTTCCTCGGCCAGCGCACGCACCAGGAAACAGATGTAGCCTGATAAAGGCTGGAGGATGTCAAGTTGTGTGCATGTGTGTTTACGAAGAGTGCACGTGTGTGTGTGTGTGTGTTTGTGTGTGTGTAATAATTATGTGTGTCATTGTGTAAGAGTGTGTGTTTATTTGTGTGTGTGCGTGTGTAGTAATTTTGTGTAAGAGTGTTTGTTACTGTGTGTGTTTGTGTGTGTAAGAATGTGTTTACTGTAGGTTTGTGTCTGTGCATGTGTAGTGTGTGTTTATGTGTGTGTGCAAGTGTGTGTTTGTGTGTGTGTGTGTGTGCCTGCGTGAGCCTGCTTGTGTGGTAATTATGTGGGTGTCATCAAATATTTGTAGTGTTTGTGTTTACGTGTGCGTGTCTGTGTGTGTGTGTGTGTTATGATGTGTGTGCCACTTTGTAAGAATGTGTCTGTGTGTTGTTTATATCATCGTGCATGTTGTGTGCATATGTACAGTAGGTGTGCGTGTCCGTGTGTGTCTGTCTGTGTGTGTGCGTGTACATCCATGTCTGTGTGTGTGTGTGTGTGCGTGCATCTGTGTGTGTGTGTGTGTGTGTGTGTGTGTGTGTGTTATGTTTATGCACATGTGTTGTTTTTCACAAGCGCAGCTGCCTTCCTGTTCCATTGGACCTCTGGAACAATTGGCCCAATCTGTGTGTGTGTGTGTGTGTGTGTGTGCGCGCACATGCATGCACGTGTGTGTGTCATGTTCTAAGAGTGTACTGGAACAATTGGCCCGCCGGTGCGATAGAGTTCCCAGCCCTCCACAGTGGAATAATAGAGAGGTAAATCACATATGTTTACTCCAGCCTATCGTAGGCTCTCCCTCTCTTTCTCCTCCTCTCGCTCTCTCTCTCTCTCTCTCTCTCCCTCTCTCCTCCTCCCTCTCTCTCCCTCCCCCTCTCTCTCTCTCACGGGTTGAGGGGTGGTGGCATGTGCACCCTGGAGCATACTGCACACCAGCCCCCCCCCCGTGCCATGTGTACCATGTGTTGCGGGGTGGTGGCGTGTGTGTACCCTGCAGCGTACTGCACACCAGCCCCCCCCCCCACCCGTGCCATGTGCGGGCACCGTTCCAACGCTCCTGGAACACACAGTGAGAACAGCTCTGGATGAACAGGCAGCGTGAGGGGAATGGAATGTACAGTGGATCAACACTGTTTATTTGCATCGCTCAAGTAGAGGTTGTAAAGGGGTGGAGGAATGGTGTGAGTGTGTGTGCGTGTGCTTTATATACAGTATGTGTGTGTTTTCGAGTGTGTTTGCATGTGGAGTGCGTGCGTGTGTGCGCCTGAGTAAGTGGTCTTGTACAGTATCTGTATGTGGTGTTTGTGTGCGTGCATGCTGTATATGTTTGTGTATGCAAATGTGTTAATGTCTATGCATTAGTTTGTGTGCGATGGTGCACGTGCTGGAGATGTACAGTGTGGTATGTGTGTGTGTGTGTGTGTGTGTGTGCGTGCGTGTGTGTGTGTGTGTGCATGCATGCGTGAATGTGTGTGCGTGTGGAGGCATTGCTAGCTTGCTGGTGAATGTTAACAATAATGAATTACCGCTGTGCTACTGAACATTTTCTAAATTATTTTACAAAAGAGTTCACTAAAACTATTGCAAAGAAAACCCCCTGCCCCAAAACAAGGCTATGAATTATAAGTGTGTGTGTGTGTGTGTGCTTGACAAAGCACTCGAAGGCATACTGAGATATCAGCTAACATTTCTTTGCAAACAGACTCCAATTAGTTTCATATAGGGATCAATTGTAGACACACTTACAATTGTTTTCACAATGATTCATATTTGCACATAATAAAAACACATTCTAACTCTATTAAGCCCATTGAAGGGTAACCTTTTTATGAAAGGAACACAGCCTTACCTCTTGATAAATTAATTACAAGCACAGCGTTATCTTAGAATATCAATACCGCCATCGTCTCTTATTGTCACGCAAATGTTCCCCTTGCAACCTTTTCTCAGAGTGAGAAAAACTTCCCCCCGGCGATATGGTGCTAGTGAAAGATATTCCCTTATAAAATTCATGAATTCATAACTTGTGAGGGTGTATTTCACCAGTGATGTATTGGACCGTGATAAGAATTCAAAGGTGAGTGGGGCTGGAGGACATCTTCAAAGGGGCCGAGGACATCACAGGAAAGCCAATGAGGCACGTTGCCCTCCTCCAACATTCGTATGCCGCTCCCTCGCAGCGCCATTAGCTTGATTTACTCTGGGTGTTTTTTTTTGGCGGGAAAAAAATTAATAATGATAAAAAATAAAGGATAATCAGCTGAGTCGGCAACTTTTGCAGATATTTGTTATGTAAACCTGCAAAATCTCTTGGCACCAACAACCACGCTCTATAGCTGAAGGACAGCATCAATCTAACAAAGGACAGATCTGACTGTGGCTGTCATGCGGGGACAAATATCCCCACATGGTGGGTTGAACACTTAACAGCGGCTCCACCTCCCAGTCTACCAACTGCTGTTATCAAAGCTAACACCCGTTAGCATGTGTCCGTTGACCTCCAGGAACCCTGGCAGATACAGGGAGACAATCAAAGGCAGTTTGCTGTGGTCAACCTCTGGAGATGATAAAGCCCGTTTGAACCCGCAGGACCACCTCTGACCCCCTGTTTGTGTCCTGCTTCAGTCCCCACAGACTTGTCTATGAAGGGGTCTACTTTGATTTAGACCCCTCCCCAGAGAGCCGAGACCACTCTCTTCATCTCTGCAGGAGCGAGAGAGAGACAGAGAGAGAGAGAGAGAGAGTGAGACAGAGAGTGAGAGAGAGAGAGAGTGAGAGAGAGAGAGAGAGACAGAGACGGCAAGATATTACCCAGATTTGTCAGATATGGGCCCATCAGATGGGGGGCCACCATAACTGCAGATGAAGCCCCTCCCCTTCTTTCCCTCTAAAACACTTGAAGCAGGAATGCCGGAGTAAAAAACAGGCAACAGTGTGTCTCCTTCAGGTCATTACTGCTGTATGAATAGCAGGTCCATGTGTTGTCTGAAATGCTATGAGGTCTGCATGTTGCTCTGCTGAATACACACACAGCGTTATAAACCCTATTCTTAAACAAAAACCACATGCATATTCTTAGGGTAGTGTGCATTTATTTAAACATAGGCCAGACAGGCACATTGCAAAGTGTGCTTCTCTCTGTCTCGTGTTTCGTTTTTTTGTATTCTAAACTGGTCCCTCTCATTTGAGCGGAGGGCAAAATAACACTGGTTCTGCTCAGGTATTATAGCTGCCGATTTACTGTATGTCCCGGTGGGTGCGCTAAGCATTTTATAGGCTAATGCAAAACCTCAGTTTTGTCTGACGTGCAACAACGCAGCGTAATGCTGAGTCAATGCAGAGTGGGGGCCTTAACCCTATACAAGTATTTAGTATTTTTAAGCAAGCAAGCAGTTTCTAAATAACTGGTGGCAACAAAAATGAGCTGCAGGTTACAAATGACACCATAGAGCAAGTCATAAGCCACATTGTCACTGGAAAATATTATAACATACTTATTATAATAAATGTCCTAGTTTTTTTTACTTGTTTTTATGTGACATTTTTGCATATGTACTATATAATTTAAATGTATTGTTTAATATGTTTAGGTGTGGTATCATAATCTCTTTTTCAAGTTTCTACCACACCCGCACAATTATATTTGTTTATTGTTAATTCAATGTTTTATTGTACTGTATAGGTGTATAACCAATAAATAAATAAAAAAATTAAATTTCCAATCAGCATGGTACTGATACAGTAGCTACAGCTATGGTTGAGGTGTGATGACAGCTAAAGAAACTTGAAAACAACAGTGACAGACAGAAGGTTCATCCAATCAACTGCCTAGTATTTGTTTTAAAGTGACTGCCCTTTTCAAACAGTTTGGATGGACTGCTTCCAAGATGGACTAGCAATCCACCTGGCCTGTCAGGTTATGCCTAGCTAGCCAATGCGATCGCATTACCTGCATTATCAGATACGCCCTACCAAATGTACTTGTGGCACATGGTTGCTTGGCATTGTGCTTGGGCACCCGGGCCCCGAAACACCGACTATATCGGCTTCTCATTCTACGCAGAAATGGTGACCCTGGCCACAATAAGAGGATCTATAATATTAAAATCACATCTATCTAGTGTGCTACCAGAATGATTTTCCCGACCAGAAGTCAATGCTGTTGTACGAAAAGCAAAATTGAAATAACTAATAATGAATCTCTGTATTATTGAAGCTGTGTCCATTTTGTAGTAGATTAGACACTCCGCATCACACAATATGGAAAATATATCTCATGAGTGGGAAACTCAAGCGAGGAGAAAAATCTCCTGTGGAGGTTAAGGAACAAAGTCATTTTCCAACAGCCTCTTGTTATGGTTCATGTCCTGTCTTCCTGGCTAGCTGTCTGTCTGCATTGGCAGCCAAGCATGGAGCTGTAAAATCTGCTCTTTATTCAGAAGACCAATAACCTTTTTGCAATCTTTGCAAATAGCACGCCTCTAATCCTAACTCGCTAACATATATCACACTTTGTTTCAAGTTTATCCTCTAAAACGAATTCATCGGCTGACCAGGACCTTATGGGGATATGAAAGGTGAAAGGTGAAAGGTCACATGGGTGCAGCGAGCAGCGTGTTGAACACACACCCTGCAGTCAGCTATCAGTCAGCGGGCCGCGAGATGACCGTCGGCCATATTGTATGCTCAACACAGCGTGCGTGCAAATCCACAAATGTATCCTGTCCGACTGCTCGAGAGTGCTTGCACGCGTGCGTGCGTGCATCCAAGCACAAATACAATCATCCCCCCACACATAACATCTCATCTATAATTGCATCTCCTACTGAGAGGGGGGAAAATAACTTGAAGCCTGAGCTGGCTGATATTACTCCGAAGTCACAGAATATTTAAGCAAATTGAGTTACGTCTGATTGAGCATGCGTTTGTTTAAAGCTGATTCCAAACGCAACAGAGTGCACCGTTTTATTGAGTGGCAAAATATGTGTTGAATTTCTGGCTGTCTTTTTTCTGTCTTTTTTTTTTTTTTACAGCTCACGGATGGAAAAATACGCCAACTGAAAAGTCACATCAAAAAAGCAAGAAGCTGTATAATTGATTAATCCAGTCAATGACATTCAATATGTTGTCTCTTGTGCATGCAAGCAATTGGGAATAATGGCTAGTCTGCTATTGATAATTACCTAAAGTCCTTATCCTTCATGAACATTACATACAACAACAGCGGGGATGTCTTTACATTTATTGTCCACTTCGATTTGCTATCAGGTACGGTTGTCATTTTGACAATCAACCACAGAAGGTTACATGCAGAGAATTAGAGGGTATCATCGTTTGATCAATAAAAGCAGGAGGAACTGTATTAATTATTAAATACCAGATTCACAAAAATAAAGATGGCAAAACCAAATTGTTTTGAACATTTCCAGGGGAAAGAAAATCTTGGCAACCCTCCCGAAATGTTCTTTGAAAATGCTCTTTGAAGGTAACGAGGCTCGCTCACGGCACACAGGAGCAGAGAATATTGCCGTGGAGAAGCAAGCAACGTGTTTTCAATTGAGTTTCTTTTTTGCTTACTTATCACTTTAGTAAGGCACATGTAGTACATACTAATGAGTGAGGCCCCGCCCCCACTCCACCAAGCAAATGCAAGTAGATATGCTTGAGAGGTTGTGCATGGAAACACACCTTGGTTTAACAGCAACATACGCCATGTCACATTGAAGTACATGATATCCCTCTGACTTTTAATAAATAAATAATGACAAATGCCATTACTTGTCTAAGTTCAAAGTAATTATTTCCAGCATGAATAATACAGGGCATTATATATTCTGCTTACGTACCCAGTATTGCTAATGTTCAATTAAAAATACAAAAACTTAAAGTGTGTTAAACTTTATCATTAACCTGGCTAATTTGACGAGTGAAGAGATATGAGGGAATTTTCCTTTACATTATACATTATTATTACGCATGGATGATAAGAGGGGGAGTCATATTTTATTGTTAATCCCATGGCTCCAACAATGCGAGAAATGTAGAAGTTCACCCAAGTTTTATTCTATGGTGGCAAAATTGACATATGAATCATGAACAATTTATGTGAGAACCCACAGAATGGAGCTTTTCAAACTTCCGTATTCAATTATTTAGACAGAGGATATGCAAAAAATGACCAGACCTCTCAGTACTAATAGCCACTGAGGTTAAGAATAAACTGGACACACGACAGTCATTCATTTAGATCTGGAGAACAAAGAGGTCACTTTTAAACAAATACAGTATATTCTAAGAAATATTCTTACTGTCTTTCCATGCGGAAACCACTTTTAGTGGGTGACCTATGCAAGAATAATAACATTCACATTTGCACCCTACAAAATGGAAGAAAAGGAGGAAACCAAATTCAGCTAATCTGCCATGCATTAGCAAGCATACTAACAGTATGTTACAGCCCATTAGTGGTTAACAATGATAGCTGATTTTTAGATGGCACTGATAGCCATTACTGTAATTCGCTCCAGGCTGCCTCGCTTCTCCCCAATGACAACCACTGCTTCCGGCCCTGACATTAGATCAATAATGCAAAACCCCCTTTAAGTTATGCGTTGTGGTTTCATTTAAAAAGGACTTCCTCTCAATCTAATGATGCAGGTTAATTGGATTGTCATCGTTTGGGAGTTTAGCTTTAGAAAACGGGCGCAGTTTACGCAACGCGCTCCAGGGATGAACCGCACTTGTTGTCCCTGTAGCCACTAATGATGCTTCCTCCCCACGTTTTGGCTGACCAGCCGAACCTGTGTATGTGTGTGTGTGTGTGTGTGAGTGTGTGTGTGTGTGTGTGTTTGGTTTGTAGTGGGGGGTGACGAGGGGGGGTCAATGCTGTTTAAAGGGAACAGCCCGCCAATAGAAGAGCTGCACAGTGCACAGTCCAAGCGAACCCCGAGCTTGTAGAGAATTCAAACTAAGCATTATTTCCACTTTATTTTAGAAAAATGTTAATAAATAAGTGGAAAACATTATGTAATGTAAGCATGAACGCTTACCATATATCCCAAAAATGTCAATCTGCTTACAGCAAACACACACACACAAATACACACACACACAGTTTCTGCATATTTCTTTAATACACTATATTGCATATATGCAAGGCTTCACCAGACCCTGCACCATATGGTCCATTAGGTGCATTGTGTCTCCCCTGTGGCCCTGCTGTTTTCCTCCTGACACTGCATCCCTGGAGTGGAGCCACTGCCATCGATTGACACTGCATGTACTTATTAATCAGATGCCGGCAGACATCGCAGGCCTATAGCAGCGGGCTGTGCAACAGGAAGCCATTAGAGCGCCACTGTCGCACATTATCCTGAATAAGTCATGAGGAGGCCAGTAAAGCGGCAACTTCCTCCCGCATTATGGGCGAGAGACTTTAAGGTAGGGAGCAGGAGCGAGATACACTTGGTTAATATGCAGAAGGGGGTGCGGGAGAGAGGGAAAAAGGAGACAGGCGGAAAGAGTATGAACGCAGGTCTCCATTGACAGAAGGACATTCAAGGTCATTTGACCCTTCCCAAGCCCCACCCCTTTAACTTGTCCTACCTAGTTACTGTAACTAGGTAGGATAAAACACCATAGAAAGCTATTACAGGAAAACAGACAGTTGACGGAAGGTTCCGTCGGATTCACAAAATGCTCAACTGTCATTGGGGGACATGCAAAAAGGGGCGAGGCTTGGGAAAGATCAATTACCAAGAGATGATGTAGGATAGCCGCTGTAGTTATGCAGATATACTAGAGATATACTAGTTAAAGATATAGTCCGCTGTTGCAAGCTAAATGTAAGCTAATACACTTTTTTTGTCAAATTCAACAAATGTCTCCTCGCATTTCGCTAACTTACCGTTCTCTGTGCGTGTTGAATAAATAACCCCGTGCTTCTACACAGCCCTGGCTCCGTAAATAGGAACCCAAACAAAGTGTCAACAAAGCCGTACACTACTTAGTTAGCAAGAATGACTAACCCTGCGTTTGGAGTCTATAGTTGCATGCAGTTATTTGGTTTTTGTGTCCAGCGATCAGATCCATTTTATTTTTTTGTGTTTTATTTTATTATTTTTAATGGCATGCAGCGATTTTAAAATAACTGGAAACACTAGCATTTAGCATAAAGTTTAGCATATAGCCTAACGTTAAGCACATAACAATTCACAGCGGTCAAATGTGAAGCTTAAGCTGAGTAATTCGTAATTACAGGTTGAATACTCCTGTCTGGCCACTAGAGGTGAGCTCTGTAAGTGTCCACTCCTGTCAGACCGAACACCTGACCTCCTATACCGTACCTCAGTTAGCTAGATACAACTGCTATGTGTTACCTCGATCCCAGTCTAAACTCTTCCATAAATAAACATAAATGCAGTTCCTTAATAATAGCCAGGACCATATGTAAAGTATGCTATCTTAAACCCTATCCTGTGGACTCTTGACTATCTCTGAACACCTGTAAATGGATGAGCTCCTTACTGTACACAGCCAAGACCTAGCACACTACATATAAAAACGAACAGTATAATTGTTAGCAAGCAGGCATTGTGTGAGGCCGAGCGTGTGTGGTCTTGCTCTCGATGTCCGCATGTACAGTATGTACGATCCCTCTGCACCTGATGCAACCTAGATGCTATTTGTAGTAGCATTTGTAATACTTAATTAAGTTACGATGCCACATAATTAAAGTGATTATGATTTATATGTAGTTGTTTTTGACCCCTCCCCCTTCTCACAGTAACACACCGTGATGATCAATTGCATTGGTAGGACAGAGAAATAATTATGTATATTAAAAACAATAGCTTTTTGCTTTGTCTGGAAAAGAAAAGGCACAATGATAATTTGCGGCAATTTCACTTTAGTTTACCTTAGCTGGGCTGCTTGCATTTGTTAGTGGGTCTTTAGTGATGACAGCATCTCCTCCACGCAAGCTTGGTCTGTTGCTCGCATCGCCAAGCTCAGTCTCCTCTCATCAATAGACAGGGTCGACCCGGCGCTCTGCTGGAGATAGCAGAGAGGAAGATTTGCAGTGTGAAAATATCACTGTGGCATTTAAGGAGATGGTTTGTCTGTGGTAGGAGATGCCAGGCTGGGTGGGGGCAGGGTGCAGCTAACTATCTGCCGGAGGAAGAAACGCTGCAAGCCCAGTAGAGGAGAAAGCTTTAGGCTGAAGTTTGGTGTCCTGCTGCTTTTTCATTATAGAGACAGTAATGCAAAGAGGAAGCTTGTCATGTTCCGGAAAACTGGTTTACTGGTTTGCTTTGAGTGTTGGGTGTCTGGGCCTTCCGTTATACTGTATATAGCCTGTAGCTTTCCATCCAGATTGTTAACACAAATGGACATTGACCTTCTGTAAACTCCTGTGGCTAATTTAGCAAACGTGATTTCTTGAACTTCAAACACGCCAACTATAAATAAAATCTGAAAACCGTAACAAATCTCAGATGGGGGAAAAGTGTGCAGCATATACTCGAGCACAGAAGACTAATCATCATTTTTGTCAGTGGCACGTTTTTTTAGGGAAGTGACTATTCAAAGCACTGCTGACACATACTGTAGCGATAGTTATTCTTGATCGAAAGTGCGGCCATATTTCATCCTTCTCATGTTAAGTATGTCTTATAATTCAGGAAGTGAAAATCGCTTATTAGTTACTCTGCTGAATATATAATGTGAAAACAAGGACATTGGGGATGTTTATCAAAGGCGCTTTAGTGCCAGGGTCGGAGTGTGATTAGGAATCAATCAAGCCGCTTGAATGCAGAGAGTGCTTTGCTATCATTTATCTTACCATCATCCCTGTATATAAGACTTGCTTTGTAAACAAATTGGGATGCAAATTGCATTTGTTCTGCTTTTCCTCTCAAAGCCTTTCAGACTGATTTAAAACACTCACAAAAGTGCAGTCACGCACATTTTTCTTCACAGACAGACACGTGCTTGAATGCAGACAGAGGGATACAATAATTGTATCAGATTTTCTTTGGGGGGAGAGATGGAGCTGTTTTTAAAACAATTTAATTAAAAAAACATTTGTTTTGTTTTGGGTTTTATGCTTCATGCTTCAAATATGTTGCGAGAAGGCCAGTAAGTGATATCACCACAGCATGTGATTGCACGTGAAAAACAGTCTTTAAGCTCGTTCATCTGTCCTGGAGATAAGAACATTTATTTAACTTTGACACTGTATGTATCTGAACACAAAACCAATGTGTTGGTAAAACTTTTTGGAGCAAGTGGCTTCTTCCCATAGGTACTTTTTGCAGTGTGATCGGGGGAAAGAGCCGGGTGAAGCACAGATGAATGCTCTTCCGGCAGCAGTTTCCCCTGGTTGTCACGCCGTATGCACACACAAATCAATCAGGGCCCTTGTTCTAATCACTCCCACTTTATATCACCGTGCAAATAAATGACACCGCTGGTGGGTAGGGGATCAATAACAGGGGATGTGAGGTGAACGTCTTCCTGCGTTCTGTCCAAAGGGCACAGGGCGAAGACCAGAGAGAGAGAGAGAGAGAGAGAGAGAGAGAGAGAGAGAGAGAGAGGGAGAGAGAGAGAGGG
>JAODUK010086197.1:0-14205 GCA_027564635.1 Typhlichthys eigenmanni
ATTCGTCCAGAAATGCTAAAAGCTTTGGATGTGGAGGGGATGTCTTGGATGACACGCCTCTTTAACATCGCGTGGAGTTCGGAGCTCTTCAAAAAGGGGGACCAGAGAGTGAGTGCAAGTGCCAGTTTTCTAAAAAAAATAAATTTTACTAACTCCAAAAGACTCCAAGAAACCATGAACAAATAAAGTGTACACATCTTGAATTTTGGTCTCTGTCAATAGAGATCATTGCTGACAGTCAATTGAGTGTCAATCAAAACAGCAGTGTGTACAGTATAGCTGCCATGTTGTAGTACAGGAATGGACATTTTTACATGTAAGCTGGAGTTAAAACTCCAAAAATGCATGGAAATTGCATGGAAGATTAGACACGTCTGAAATTATGCAACAGCAGTCTGTGGATATTTATTGATGCAATAATGATTTTTGGACTGAATATTTTACTGTATTAGTTCATCTGGACCTTTGTTAATGTAACACAACCCATTTTGTTGACATGTTACTGATAAATGGATTATTATGAGGCTTCATAGGTAAGTTTCATCAATTATTAAGAATGTTGGTGGTCTGACAGAAGCGTTTATTGTATCAGTTGATGTGACTGTATGTTGAAATGGTTTGCATCAATCGATTCACAACAACCTTAGCTTTGAAAAGGTTTATGACATGAAATAGACACCTGTTGGGAGCATGTTGGCTAATGCTAACTACGCCAAGTACTGTACTACTGTACATTGCCCTTCATACTGAATCATAACCATTAAACTAAGCGCACAATCATACATTTGTGTCCCAAAAATGCCAAATATCACCCTGCAATGAGGTATACCTGTATTACTGCGAGCTTCAGATTAATTTCTCAGTGAGAATCAGTCTGAAAAGCCTAGGAATAATTGTGAATGTGTTTGAGTAGCAACTGAACTTACTAATCAGCGTCGCATTGTAAGCTACAATATACAGGCATGGTTTAGGTGTGCGGCGTGGTTTAAGTTGGCCGACAGCTAAAACGACCAGATGTCATCCAATCAACTGCACTTTACAAACATGTTTGATGCACGGCTCCACAGATGGACTTAGTACAATAGCTTACAGCATGAAATAGTTGAAAATAACCATGTATGAAAAGGATTTAGATACAGCATGTACTCAAAGAATAAACAATGAAATCAAACAGAATTAAAATTATAAAAAAGGTGGGGGATTTTACTTGATTTTTCCCCTCAACGTCTTTTTTAGAAGACATTAGGTGCGCCTGCTTTTTTTCTACAGCCCAAGAAAACACAAATAATTATGACAAAATAAAAATAAATACTTGAATTGGTGTGTGCAGCTATGTTCAAATCCTGATCCAAATGAACCCTTCATCCACCTCTCTTCAAAGTAAAGCCACTGGCCTGACACAAATATTTAGCCCTGCCACTCTTTTGATATTGGATATGTCACCCTCCATTGAATGATGCACCATGGGCCAATGTCAAACTCATTTTGCCCATGTTTTTTTTTATTTTTTTTAAGTGTAGGACACTATCTAATCATAATATGAAGCACTTCTGTTCCTTATCACTTTAAATTGCATAAAACTACACTATACACAAGTATTACTATTGTAAAATGAAAAATGTCTTAAACCAAACTGAGACTGAAATTATTAAAATAATCCTATATCACAACCTACACTAACATGTGTAAAGTGGATGCTTGTTTCGATAGTTAACAGTCATCACATTTGTAATAGGACATTTTCCAAATTCAACTAACAAAGACAAGTATATTAGTCACACAAATGTTTCACCCTGCTAAGGTTTTATCGTGTGACGACATTACTAGAAACACATCCTCAGTAGCCAAACTAGTATGTACTGACAGGCTGAGACATTGACTGAATGGGCAAGCGGGAAAATGCCAGTAACGACGAAGCAACCGGCACTCAGCCATCGCAATATGAGATTCCACCTGGGGAGAAGAACTTTACATGAAATGTCACGGCAGACATTGACCATGACAGGTTGACTATTGAGGTAATCTATTACGGGCTTCTGATAATGGTGCCATTCTGGAAGGCTCTAGAAGTATATAGCCCTTTTGTGCACCTCATTCACCTCCCTGGGGACTAGGAGATGGCGCAGAGGTGGAGCTTCTGTGAAGATGAATGACTCTAGGTGTCGCCAAGACAAAGCCGAGGAACACACTGTGACTTAAAATAACATCCTCAAATATCTTCCAAGTCCAACAGTCAACCTTCAGGTATGCAGTGTTGTGTGCAGAGAGAGCCTCTCTCTCCGGAGAATGGGAGATGAGAATGTTAAAAAAAGTTTGCAAATGAATAAACAAAGTCCTTCCATACGAGACGAATGAGCACAACTACCACATAATATAAACAAATAATGGTAATGGTCCAGGAAGAACAGTACTCTCAGAGGAGTGTATTGTGCTTATGCATATATACAGTATACTTGTTTTATTTATTTATATTATAAGGGTGGAGCTCTGTTTCCCCTTATATTCAACTAATTTTGTGACATGGACATTGTACATTTTTACCATGAATTAATAATTCCAAAAATGTAAATAATACCTATACTACATCTATGTCTACTAAATGTCTACTCAAACTATAAATGTCTGATATATAACATTTTTTGCCATACAATGAAACTACAAATACGAATAATAATCCACATAGGAGTCATGATCCCTTCAGTAAAGGCGGTAGATATTGCAATAAAAACATTAGCAACTTTATGTCTGTGTTTGTTTGGCTTGGTACTGTCATACGTACCAACAACAAACATTACATACATCACTCCGGGAAGAGCCCCGGCCTCAAACACAACAATGCAATGGTGTCACAAGTACAAGTTCAACTTCATATACAATATATGGCTTTTGAGGGCCGTCATGTCTCTCTCTCTCTCTCTCTCTCTCTCTCTCTCTCTCTCTCTCTCTCTCTCTCTCTCTCTCTCTCTCTCTCTCTCGCTCTCTCTCTGCGTTAAGTCCAACTGTCAAGATGCATTCACGTTCTCTGTGAGGACAACCTGTGTACCTGTGTGAATGCAGTACACACAGCAATGCAGTACACAGCCTTCGCTGTCGGCCCTTTGAATAATCTGCTTTCAAGATGTTGATAATATCCCAGAATGCTTTAGCATTGCCGGAGTGATGGCTGAAAGTGCTTTGAATGTCAACTGCACAAGCAGAGAATGAGTGAGCGAGAGCGAGAGAGAGGGAGAGAGAGAGAGAGAGAGAGAGAGTTGAATGAAACAGATGAATGAATGAAAAGTTGCCAACTGCTATGTTTCCTGTCATCCGTATTCTGGGTCACTCCTATGCTCATTTATTTATTTTATTCCGTCTCTCACTTTCGTTCACGAGGTCTAGGGATTTTCATATTACTCTGCGTGATGGAATGTACCCATTGTGCCCCCCGGAGATTAAACTCCATGAAATGTCAATTTGAAATAAAGTGTGAAAAAAGGCAATACAAGATCCAGCCCGTTCACCGGGGAGAAGAAGACCAGTGTTGGCAGTGAATGAGAGAAATGGGAGGGAATTTAGGGAAATGTAAGAGTCAGGGAGGAGGGGGCCATGACAGACAAGGGCATTGCAACATGTATGGCTTTGTCTTCTGATGTGTTTTGGACTGTGGAAACATTAGAAAATGTTTAACCAACCAACCAAACTTTTTTGGTAGGAAAAAGCATTTAATTCCAGCACACATTTTCTGCTATGGGCGGTTTCAAGATCCAGAGACCAATAGACTGCACATTGCTCCTGGAAGCCCGGGAAGGGAAGGTTAATGAGCCCAGCCTTTCCATCACACTGGCGAGCATTTTTATTGGACGAAAAATTACTTGTGACAAATACAACAGTGCTCCAATGAGTTGCCATTTCTACCAGGCCGCCTGTGAACAAATATTTTTTCTGTGTGGTTATATTATCCAGTAAGTAGACTAACCAGTGTCTATTTGTGTGTGCAGTACATTGCATGCAATAGCGAACACACCCAAATATAGTAAATTATAAAAAAGGTGTTGCTTGCATTAGTTTTTCCACATATTTCCTTTATTGGTGTATACAATCCCTCACAAGCAGACGAAACAAGACATCCAATAAAAAAATGCTAAATTCACAATGTTGGTATTCAGTTTCAGCAGCAAACAGCTAAACTGTCTATGCAATTTGGTCTCAACTCACTGTAGAACAGTCATGTGAAATGACAGCCATTCGCTCTTTATACCACAACGATACAGAGAGCTCTAGCTTTACCGCAGGCCAAGGTGTTTTACGCACTGCAGCTGGTTGCTTGGAAATGTTAATGAAATCATTTGCTCCTACCCCCCCCTTCCCCCCAAGTGGGCTCCATGATTAAAATGACATGTTTTAGTGTCCCCCTTAGCAGCCCATTGTCCCTATTAATCACACTAGTAAACGTCATTTCCTATTCTGGTCAGTTTGATGAACTGCTCCAGTGGTGTGTTGGAGGCTGCCTGGGTCTAAACCCGAATTATTAATCCAATAAAGAATATGGGGTTTTAATAATTAAAATCACGCTTGCTTGTAATTTCTATATTTCATTGTATTTAGCAGACACCACTGCCATGATATTGCATATGAATGAACATAGCCCAAGGGTATATGACAATAAAAAACAACAGTGGCAGATTACCACGACGTAACATGTGGCACCACCTTTGCTAATAAAACAACGTGAATTACCGTTTTGCTTAGCTACTGTCTGTGGCAACCCCTTGAATATCAGTACCTGCAAAACGTGCATGTTCCTTTGTGCACCTCCAATCCTTTGAGCTGTCTAAAGTGCACTTAAAGGAGCATGCATTAATCCTCGCACATGAATACTGATGCTCTGTATAATCCTTTGAGAGAGAGAAGCAATGAGATAAAGATAAAGGAGAGTCATATTTTGTGAAGTTTCAGTGGCTGTCTAACCAGAATAAGCTCGAGTTGTGAGAATGTTTGAGCAAGGTAGCTGTAAATACAAGAGGCGGGACCAAATGCTGTCGTAATCACGTTTAGGGGCAGCAACAACAAATTAGAATTCAGTGAAGTTTCACTTTAGTGTTGGAATGGAATGTATGTGTGTGTGTGTGTGTGTATTTCAGTGTCTGTGCTGCGCCATAGTGAACTTGCAAATTACCCAGAACACAACAGCGACGGGTGATTTATTGTTTAATTCAAAATAAGTGACAGCCCCAGTTGCAGTTTCTACCACAAATGTCAGATATTTGCAACGGTCGACGCTCAGTGCCTCATTTGTTACTTTTTAATTAAAATCAAAATGTTATTTCTATTTGCTGTTATGAGCACAGCAGCGCATAATCATTAAATGCCGTGACTGCTATTGATATCCAAAGCATTAAAAGGCCCTAATTGTGCGGTAATTGTATCTTGTCCTAAGTTGGATCCCAGCAGAGCTTTCATGTGTCATTATATGGACGTACTGCCGCTAGTGCTGTCAACAAATCAAAGTGATAAGCAATGTATACACAAAGAATACTAACAAGTTTATGTTGTTTTTAATCACATATATTTATTAATTTGGTCTTCTTATTGTGTCTGTAGTCAAGGCAAAGAAGCTAAATAACTGTCAGTCTAGTAATACAGGAGCTCAAATTCATTTGACGTTTTAATCAGCAACTCTGCAAATTGCTTGTTCCCGAGGTCATCACACAGTCTCAAATAAGACTAGAGTTACAATGAAAGGAAATACATGAAAATAATGTGGATGTATTCCTGTGAAGGTAGAAGCCAAATTAGTATATTTTTCTATTGACCGTACCTAAAAATGCCAGTAAAAGATATTCAACTGTAGGTTGGGCATTTCATTTATTAAGTTTGAATGAGTTTGGCAGGGGCAAAGACCGCCATTAAAATACTCTTAAGGCACATAATTATGGAGACACAGACACAGATGCTCTAGGTGATGTGAAGACATCAGAGCAATCTTCACATAATTTGTCCTATGGGAGGTGTACCCTTGTTTAAAGAAGCTTTAGCAGAATTACATGACAATTTTAGTACAAGTGTAGATAAAACAACGTCTGTCAGTGGTCATTAACCTTCTGTGTGTGCACATTTTAAAATGTTGTTTTTGTGTATTTAAATATCCCTTAATCTTTTACTATTACTGTATGTATTGTTGATGAAAATTGACTGGACGGATTCATTTTGAGTCATGTCTGTCAATATTTCCATTTCCAGCTTCCATTAAAATATTGGCATTATAACTTGTGTGTCTATCTACTGTAGGTAATTTATCAGTCAGTGTAAAACGCTTAACATTTTTTGTAGCATTTGCCTATCAGCTATGACCGACGGTGTAATGAACAGTATCTGATCTAATTTAGTGGATTAGAAGGTCGTCTTTGTAGTGCATTATTGCAACATAATTCCGAGTCATTTATCATTATGCTAATCAGCATGCAAGTCCACGTACTTACATCTTATCTTTGTCATGAAAAAGATCCAAGATTTCTTTCGGCTTTCAACAACTGATTGATGACAAAGACCCCTGTATAAGCACAATGTAAAGCCCCCTAACCTTGTATCATATAGAATGATGGCCATTAAGTCTGACATTTGCACAAGTAGACCCACGTCATAAAATCAACTACTTCGAGGTGGGGGGGCTTTTTATACCTCTCCATCTGCCTGACAGTTCAATTTCCTGTGCAAAGCTTTAATTTGGAGCATACGTACATACAGTACATCGAGAATTTAGATCTTACAAGGTCACCCCTGCTCATGGAAGAAGAGAGCCATCTCACAGATATCCATCTGCAATGTAATTTCTTATTTTACCCTCACGGTGCAGAACAAAGCTCATTCGCAAGGGCTCAGCTTTATCGGTATGTTCTCTTAAAAATCCATTATGCAGCTCATCCTGACAACAGCTGAACATAACAATACAGTGAAACAACCACCCTACTGAAACCAACAGTGCTATTAAAAAATAGAAAAGCTGCCTGCCTCATTACGGCCTGATCACATACTATTATATTCCAGCTATGTACAACACTGTTCGAGATCTTGTTCAATCTGGCCTCAGATGGTACAATCTTCACATGCTTATTCTTCTGATTGTTTGACGGTGCTCCAATATCATATTATTCATTACTTTGACACCTATTGGCACCGCCTAGACAACAAACTATTTTGAGTGGAGTGTTTCCAGAACTGCTTTGCTTGCAAGTTCATACTCTTAGGCTAACAAGGGTAACAAAGCTGAAAACCACATGTATTGCTTATGAAATTATGTTTCTGTTGACAAATAATCAACATTAGCATGGGATGTGGGTCAAACATGGCAAATACTTTAAGTGTTTACAGCATTACGTAGACAAAGTAAAAGCAAGGCAATACACAGAAACTAGTGTGGTATTGATTAAACAGTGCCCTTAAGGCAATTGTATAAGGTCAACCTAGCCAGATAAACTGTTTTCTTGCTTCATTAAAGTGAACTACAACTTCTTTCTCAGTCATTCAATATGAGTTATTGACTTCTACTCCCATATGACATTTCGATAAACAAGAAAATGGCCCGATATGAGATAAACTGAATTGTTTGTTGTCCTTTTGGTTAAAACAAATGTCTCTCTCAAACTTAGCCTGTTCTTTGTGACAGCGCATATATGGACTTATTTTAACAGATGGATGAAAATGCCCAACCCCTCCCCCACACACACACATATATACACACAGGCTAGTTGTACCCTTAAACAGATCACAGTTGTGAGAAATGGCCAATGACTCTCCTCTATGCATCAGCCACAGGCGTTGTGATGTGATTACTGATAAGGCTTAAAGAATTGTGTCCCTGTGTGTCCAGATATGTGGTCTTGCAACACATGCGGCCTGAAACAGCTTAGTGAAAACCACGTTAAAACAAGGGAGGTTTTATCTTTTAACAAAACATACACTGTATGTGTTATCAACATGTTATTCTGTGAAACATAGCTTAATGAGCTACATTTAACATCAGTAGTTAATTTGCATTTATACTACTCTACGTTTTCAATTGAGATGTTATCGACATTGACATTAACGAAGGGTTTACATTGTGAGAGATTTATATTTTAATGACCTTGGCACAAATGGAAATCATAACAGCAAAATGGCAGGAGCCGTTGCTCACGCAATTGTTCAAAACTTGATAACAGAAACCCAACATGATCTGCATTGTCCTTCAACAATAGAAAGCATGTGCCTAAAATTTCAAGAGAGGCTTTTTCAATAACCACGTTCAAGGATGCAAATGTCAAGGCCATTTAAACTATTGCCAGTATTGTAATGTCTTTTACAGCTGTCATAGATGTTATATATATAATATATATTAAGATTAATTTTATAAAATTTTTCAAAACATAAAAATTATCTTGCTGCCATAACTGTAATTACATTTTATAACTATATCACAGTACAGCTGTAGCATACAAAGACTGTTTTAGGGCTGTTATAGGGCCAACTTAATATATTACAAGTATCTTTAATTTAGTTGAATTGAATGTCTTTTCCACATATATTATAACAGTAATTTTTCAAATATATGCAATTTGTTTTGACAGCAGGAAATGCAAGGTTTCACTTTTGGGCAGATATTAAGTAACTAGCCTGCAGTTGATATATATCTCTCTTGCACAAAAGAGAGATGCTGAACGGACTTAACGCTATTACTGAGCTACCCAATTAGAAAACACAGCACATTATTACTTCATCATGTATAGCTAACTGGTATACTTGCTACCATCTACACTATAATCCCGTGTTAGTATTAGCATCCAGCCACATCGAGCTCACGCGATGAAAGCAGATGTGTACACATTAAAGAGAGAATCCCATTAGGATATTTCATTAAATTGCTGGATCACTGCAGTGTCCAATAAACACATCCAGAGAGCAAAGACTTGGCTGTCTTGGGTAAAGCGAGTGGTGCAGCTGGTTGAACTCAGTTGAGAGAAAGGAAAAAAAAACAACCAACAAACAAATGACTCTGTTGTAGTATGTATCACCTTGAAAGAACGCTGATGTCAGCAGACAAAAGTCAAGTGATCAGTCAGTAACAAACATTAATACATTACTGCTGAAGTGAGTTGTGTAGCCCGGCATCAATAACCAGTGTCCTTTGGTCTGTTCCAGCATAGAACATCTCTGGCAAGATCAAAACCGATGATCAAAATGGTGGACGTCTGCAGGCACAACATGTGCACATGGAAATTGTAGGGAAGGGGGGGGGTAAGGGGTAGGAGTTTTTTTTTAGATGCTAGCCATGCATCTGGGAGCAGACAACACCTTCCCTGCTGTGACAGTATCGGCAGATTCAATCTACAATATGCTGATTCTATCATAATAAAGAAAATTGGCTCAGCCCCCAGGGCGAGGGGCCCTAATAGAAAATAACTCTGCCCTTGAAACACTCTAGAGTCTGGCTTTGATTAGATGATGCTATCGTTGTTTGGACTTTAGCATCTAGGGCAGAACCATGTGTTCATATATTTAATTAAAATACCATTGCCTGGTCCAGAAATGTGTGCTTATCTCTCAAACGTGTGCACCCTAGATTCCCCGCCCCCCTCTTATATCAAAAGATTATCTGTGTCGATTGACAACAGAAGTAGGACGGGTGGAGGCACTGTCTAGGAGTGGAAGGTACTGGCTTTTCACAGTCCACCTTGACTGGAAGCCCATTGGTTGAATGCCATCTTATGTCGTTTAACATTCAACCAGGGTGTACATGTAATTGCTGAGTCATGGCTGTCCCAACAAGCCAGCAACTGGTTTACAAAGACCTCTCTGACTAAACCTCAGCAAGCTATACACTAGTATCTTCTGTTCTTTAGCACTATATCACATAAGCAACTTGTGCTGAACATCTGATACATATACTGTAAGCATGTCAGCACTATCAGGAAGTGGGGTACTAGATTTTCATTGGCTGTTTCTATTGTCACTCACAAGACTCTGTAATTCTGGCAAAACAGTAATGCAATGCAAACAGCCAGCCAGTTTCCCCAATTAAGTCAATTAACTCAAGTCAGTTAACTCAATATAAGTTTACCATCCAATTTGGTCCTTGAGTTAGGTCATTGTGCATGTCAATCAAATTCACTCTTTTGTCAAGTAGGCGGACCTTGACGCAGTTAGCCAGAAAGAACTATGTCCCAGACTTTATGAAAGTAAAGGCTGGCTCTTTGAGACGAGCATTGGATTCAAAACACAAATATTGCTTACAACCAACTGCAAATACAATTTGGAATGTCAAAGTCAAATGTAATAATTAATAATATATGAATAGTCACTGAAAGAAAAGATAATTAAATGGTATTAATATAATATGCATTTATGCATGTGCATGTATTAATGTCTGTGGGTAGTCCAGTATTTTTTATAAATGTGCTTTCTTTGTTGTTGTTGCAAGAAGCTATCAGTGTTGCAATAAGCTTAACATCATCTTGCTTTAGCAGCCCTTCTGACTCCCCCAGCGCGCTGCATCTGAGCTTATAATGTTATGCACACTCCATCCTGTGACCTGTATTAGCACCTTGCCATCCCCGGACAGCTATTAGCAGCCTGCTGCTAGCTTCCCTCATCTCCGGTGGCCTGCATTCTCAGTATTATATCTTCCTAATTAACTCACAGAGGATTCTGGTGGTGTCACATGACCTGCTTGCCCCTGGCTGCCCCCCCGGAGCCAGTTTTCTCCCTGACGAGCAAGTGTTGTGATATTATCACACATTATTAAAGGACACACACAAGGGGGGTGGGTGGGGGGGGTTTCATTACTGCAACCTGTCTGTCAAAGCGTGGCAGCTATGCCATTCTGAAGTATATTTATGAGAGTGAAAGGAGCCAGGTGCAGATATGAGTGACGTACAGGTAAACAATGATGTTCCGTGGGCTTTGTTATATGACATTCATGTGATTTACAGTTTGTACATGCCCAACTACTGTATTATAGGCAAATATATAAAATGGACATGTTACCATAATGCAGATTAACCAAGGCACGTTATTGCTGTTGTCCATTTTCTATTGTTTACCATGCTGTTAAAGACCATTCTTCAATGCTCTTTTGTAAATTCAATTGAAGAGGTAGTCTGGCTAGAGATGTGATCACTACAGTATATTAAGAGTACCGAACATTCTGTTACAAATGTAGCATACACTGTAAACGGAAAGGTGAAATCTGGCGTTGACTTGTTGATTGGTTGGTTTTGTCGCCTTTCCCGGCAGAACCTAAGGGAACCCAGTCAACTTCAAAGTAGGCCTAGCAACCAAATGTAAGCTACTGTATAGGCTATTATTAGACAGGCTACTGTATAAAGTAACAATAACATACATTATCCTTGTACTGTATGGTTTGGCGCTATATCTGAGACATCTTTCTGATTCAGTCCAAGCTGTTGGTTTATAAGTTCTGTCTGTCTTTGTTTTCCATCTTCCAAACATTTAAGACAACTGTCTAATAGATGCCCCGGTCCCACATGTTTTTTATGGCTATAAGATATCTACTGTATCCAAGTGAGATAACTGAAGAGAGATGCTAACTTCTATGTTTTACAGCATAGTTGTAAATGCCTTTCTAAGGTAAATCAACAGTTGAAGCTCAACTTAAGCAACTTTGGCCAGCATGTGGCAAACACTGACATAATCCCTTTCGCATATCTTAAACCAACGTTATCTCTACAGGAAAAGGTATGGAGGTGGGTTCTTTTTATGTGCCAAGGCTGTCAAGTCGTCGCAATGCACAAAGCAGGAGATTACATTGATTCACCTTTCATTTGGAATTCTGCTAGATATGTGACCATTGATTGGCTCCCCCACTCCACCCTCAACCACCAGGGGGCAAATACAGTATATGAAATATGTCATTTTATGTGTCACATCAGACCGACTCATACACCGCTCACATAAAACGCAGATGTTCCTGCGCGTTGCTGCTCTCGGTCACGGATACATGCATAAGCATACATCATCGGATGTGCACTCACTGCACAAGGCGGCCAATACAAATGGGCACAATGCACGCGAGCCGGGCGGACACTTCACCTTATCAACACTCATACTGTGGCAAGTCCAGACATCGTTATACTGTAGGGGTTGATTCCTGTCACCGTGCTTGTAGATTTTGACATACGATACCAGATGTGCATAGAGTAATGTCTATTCTCTCATCCAGCCAAATACAGGGGGAAATCTGTGCCCGCAAGCAAAATAGATTACTGCTTCCTCAATCATCTTTTGCGCGCTTTCTGAACTGACAGCAAGGTGGCGTAATATTACTCAACGTATATTTGACGAGATCACACCTGCTGACAAGCAAGGCTTTACAATCTATTGTCAAATAGTGGAGGACAATGTGTAATGGAGCTGTCACACTGATGAAAAATACATTCTTGGGGTCAGCGCGTATTGTTAAGATATACAATGTGCGTGTTGTCTATAGTCTATTGTATGCACAGTGGGGTCTGAAAGCTGAGCCTACGATCTCATTCTGTCTCTTTCCATTCTGTTCTCCCATTCTTCTTCTTTCATTCTCATTCCTTCCAGTTCCACACCATATCTTCTGCTGCTGTATATTTCTATCATTCCCACTTGGTTTCATATTTACTCTCTTGATTCTCAACACGAGTCAAGACAAAGTATTACTAACAATAGGTCCATATAAAATGTTGGGCCTTATTACTTAATTTTTCTGCCATTTCACAGTGATTACTAGATTACTAAATTATTAGATTACTAAAGTAATCAGAATAATTGCAGAAAAATCTTGAGATTTATTATGAAAATGTTCATCAGTTGCAGCTCTACTAAAGCACATTGTGTTTGTTTTAATGTAGAGGAAATTAAAGTAATGAATAGGGAAACTAACTTTGTTTGGGTTTTCATGGCTGTGTCGGAACATCAGATTATTTTTTTATCATGGATACAGAACAGACAGCTATGTTCTCTGGATTTGACAAAATTCACAGGATTGGATTAGAATTGCTTACCACACCTTTAAAAGGTGAGCTGATCAATGTGGTTCACTGCACAAATGAATCACATGGATGTGGACAGATGTTGAAGCACTTGCACGGACTGTAGAAGGGAGACTGGAGGTCACCCTTCCCTGTCAGCAACAAGGATATCTCCAGTCAACACGGGGCGTGTAGTGGATGTCCTGCCACAACTCACTTTCCTCAAGGGATTTCAAAGTTGGACACGAGCAATTTCTGCAGCCGTGTGCATTAAAGCACTTTTCAGGGATTTTATACTTTACAGGTGCAGCTGTATTGTTTATGAAATGACCAGAACCAAATCTGCCAAGAGGTTGTTTGTGTGGATAGACTGGGCATGAGGGGAAGGAGAGAGCAGATAGCCTAGCTCCGTAGCCAATAAAATCAATATTGTCCATTCATCATTACCTCATGAAGCTCAAGGATAGAAACAAACAGGGACACTGTATGGCTTGAACGAGACACAGTAAAAGCATAAGCATGTACTCTGTAGCCTTCCTCTGTGACAGTAAATGTGTGTGTGTGTGTGTGGAGTGTCCCGTGCCAAGGCAGAATTGCTGGCTTTGATTCGCCATTGCTGTATACTCGCAGTGGCATTTTATGCGGTGCAAGCATGAATGTGGGTGTGCAGAGGGGCCCGGGGCAGCTTATGAGCTTGTGTAATGACTCATTAATAAAGTGGGTTGAGGCCAGAGCCACATTTCATTAAGTCGCCCCCTGTTTGCAAATGCCAGTCAAAGCGTCGTCGATGACTTCAGCACTTTCCGTTCAGAGTAAAGATTGGTGCTTATGCATTATATTTCCACAGGCCGGGAAAGAAGTAGTGCTCTACTCTCTTGATCGAGATTTTGGACCAAAATTCCGAGCCTCACCGCGGGCGGCCACGCACCTACCCATTCCCACTGTTCGAGTGAAGCTTATTTTTTTTAAATACGTGTGGTTGCAATTTTTATACACGTCTGGATCACCAAGACGCTATCAATATAACAAGCAGTGCCCAAATATAACTTTTTTTCAGAGTTAAACTGATAAAAACGTGCATATTTGTGTGTGCAAATATCGCCATGCACGTTGACACGCACGTAAATAGCAATAAATGTAACATATCATATCATATCACCTCTCCGGGAACCATCACCTTATCGTGGTGGAGAGGTTTGGGTGCCCCTATGAACCTGAGGGCTGTGTTGTC
>JAODUK010086198.1:0-37844 GCA_027564635.1 Typhlichthys eigenmanni
CAGGAATGTGAAAACCGCGCACAGTCATAAAGTTCGGACCGAACTCAGCGATTAGCTGGCCTAACTGTCTGTCTGCAGGAGCTACGTTCTTGCGCGTACTCTGCTTAATTGTGCACTATCGTGACCGCGGATTCTACCAAAGGCATACAGATAGTTGGATGATTGAGGAAAGCGGCGGTGCTTTTTTTTATTGTATCTTTCAAAATCTGGCTAAGTTGGTTTTTCCAAGATGACATACTCATCATTTAAATGGTGTGTGGCATGTGTGTGCGTGCATGACGTATAAAAGGCTAGTTAGTTAGCAGTTAGTAGCAGTATTGTTACAGTATGTCACATGAGACATCATTATGTCGTTAAGGCATTTGAGACACAGTAAATAGCAAGTACCGTCTTTGCATTCGGGACAGCATTTTCCAGACTGGTAGACGGGGTTGACGCATGGCGGAGGAGCACAATCTGCAACCAGACAGCGGGCGATGCCATCACTGTCACATGTGCACTGCTCACACTCCGAAGGCTGGAGACCACACGGACACACGCACGCACGCACACAATGGTTGGTAATTGATCATTTCACCTTGGGCATGCTGTGTTTAGTAGGCTTCTTTCTAGCTGCGGCCAACAGGGGGCGCCGTCTACCTGTTGTTTCAAGCATCATTGCCTACTCCAGTTACCGACAGGTGTGTAAATCCATCTTTTTGTTTTGTTAATTGTTTTACAGTAGCAAAAATTCGTACTTCGCACTTAAACACATACGTTCACGGAAATAATGTTTCCCATATTCACGCATTAAATTACGCAGTGTTACGCTTTTGAAAATGATAAACAGCAGTGCGAGGAGGCAAGCAAAGAGCATATGCTTGCTCCTTGGTGAAACGAATTAATCAACTTTGTATGAGGTTTGCTGTTATTTCCACTTGCATATTCATTCACTATCTTTTTAGTATTATTATTATTATTATTATTATTATTATTATTATTATTATTATTATAGTATTATTATTTAGTATTCACTATCTATTAGTATTAATTGTCACCCTAGTCTTTTAGCCAACAGTTATTCCACTGGCAGCTCTACCGTAATTAAATAATTCTGCAAAAAATATAGGCCACATCACAAAGGCCTAGTGGTCTTACCTGAAAACTTTGGCCCAGTTCGTATACCTCTCCTCTGTACTCACAGCCGATCTTTTCACATCTCGGGCAGCAGTCCGTGGGGTAGTGGCTGACATGAATGCATGCAGCCGGGAGAGAGGTGCACTCGGTTCTGGCACACGCTGCGCCATCTGTTGTACACTCACATTGCGTGCAGTGGTCGGAATCCAGAAAGTACCATTCTCCCACGTAGTAAACACTACCGTTAGCTTCGCAGGTGCTGTCTTGGTGCCCGGGGACCGAGAAGGCAAATGCGATTGGGGCGCAGAGCATAAGCAGCACCACCTTCGCTAAAATATGCTGATTTGAATGCTTAGTCATGGTTTTAAAAACTAAATAACTGTGGTTGCCCAAAATGTGAATACCAGTAAGATTTTAAAGTGTAAACAATCCGATATAATCCTGTTGGAGTAGGCTACATATATTAGAGCAACTAGCATCCAAGAGTGTTACATTATAACAGAGTGACTACTCTACTTCTCCATGGGGCTGCGCCCACTCCAGGCACGAAGGCAACTTTTTTACACGCCTTCTCTACTTTCTCTCCATGGCAGTTCACTCCCTTTTTACTATCTTATATGCATATATCAAATAGGCTAGTCTAATTTATTATTTATGTATAAAAATGATTTAGATAGATATTAAAGTTTTATTTATTTTCTCTCTTCTTTCTTTATTTTGGATGTGGCCGTGGGTATCACACAGACGCCTAATATGGTTCAGTCTCTCGCGATGCTTATGCATGGCAACCGAGTGTTTGTATCCACCAGGAAGCAGAGCAGTACTTAGCGGTAAGCTACCATCACAACTTTACTGTAGTCTGCTGTCTTGACGTCAACACACGCAATTGTATTCATTCCGTTTCAGTTATTGTTTGACCGTAATGTTAATGTCTGTTCTAAAGAGTGTAATTTCAAACAGAACCAATGCTACAGCAGGCCTACTACGGTCTTCAGATGAATGCCGATTGTGAATGCCCTCACCAGTCAGTCTGGAACCTTATCGTGGAGAATGTTCCCGCCTCTGAGCTCCCAGAGGTCCGCCACGTTCTGGGGGATGCTGTGGTTGACACGTACATAGAAGTACACAACGAGGTGAGAATCACTGCTGCAGGCATTCTGACTGTAGGCATCGTGCATGTGTGGCTTACAACTTACACTCGAGAGTGATCAAAAATGTATTTGGGCCTGTTACATTTTATATTTATTTTCAGATAAGAATAGGACATTTCCATTATAGCCCGTGATCAAGTGGGACCTTCTGAGATATTTATCTAAGAGCCATTATTTTTAGAGAAGATACTTAATCTTTCTAATACAAATAAAATGTGTATTAACTGGAACTTTGCCTCCTGCAACCTATATGAGCCAGACAGATATCAATATTTACTGAAGACCTGATCCACCTCTAGCCCCAGCATTAAGGGTACTCAAGTGACAATATTTGAAATGTAATACACCCTTAGCTAATTGTAACCTGTGTGGTACCCATACAGATATGGCTATGAGACAGGGCATGGGCCTGAAGTGAAATAAAAACATTTGCAGTTTAAATACCAATGCACATTTCTGAGCTACACATAATTTATGTTTTTTTATTTTTTTTATTTTGAGGTGTAATTAAGTGATTATAAAAACCCCTCCATACACACATACATAGCAAGACAGTGGCTGTTTAATACATGGTTGAACTTAATATGAAACTGTTTATAAAAGCATTAACAGCACATATTTACTGTGAGTGTGTGTTCTTATGCATGTATCTGTATCCATATGCGTGTGCATATGTTTGTGTCAGACCTCCAGTGTTCCTCTCTAAAATGCAGAGGCTATCAATGTGGAAAGGAAGACTTGACGTTGTAGGAAAGCAAAACACAGAGGGTCACATTCAACTATCAGAGGAGTGGCAGCGTCCTTCCTAGTTTTATATAAAAGCTGTCTTATATGTGTGCTGCTTCGGTTGGTCACTTTCTCTTGATGACATTTAATGAATTCCTCCCTTCTTTAAGCCCGGAGAGAAATAATAGCAGATCAGCAGATGTCTCATCTATCCTTCTGTTCTTCGGTTCTTTGTTCCATCAATGCCTCTATTGTCTGTGGCTGGAAGATCAGAGAGAATATTAGCCTCTACTCTCAGGATGTGAGGATATGAAACCCATATCTTGTCTCTTGTGTGTAGATCTCCCTCGCTTCCTCTCAATATGCTGTATAATGCTCTTTCTCTCGTGTTCGCTAACTTGTGTTCTTTTGCTCTGTGGAATTTTGCCAACAGTTGGTAGACAGCTATCAATCATAAAGGTTTCTAAATTCATTTAAATGTTGCTCATATTATGTCGCATAACAGACTAATAATCATGAGACAACTGTTCAATTGCTGTTGTGTTTAGGCATTAACATTCTCCAGAAATGCTTCCTGCTTGACAAAAGTCCTGTAACATAAACACCATGACACCAAGAAACCAGAGAGTCTGACTGTGAGAGTGCTGTGTGTGTGTGTGTGTGTGTGTGTGTGTGTGTGTGTGTGTGTGTGTGTGTGTGTGTGTGAGTGTGTTTGCGTGCGTGCGTGCGTGTGTACGTGCGTGCGTGCACTAGGGGTGCAGGTATTTGCAATATTCAGTTTATTTTGTGGAAAAATGCATGCGTTGGCTGTTTGGCTTAGTTGTGTTTGATTTAGACAGAACAGTAATATGTGTGGCTGAGGAAGCTAATCACGTAATAGAGATCGAAGAGCAAACATTAGTGGCCAAAAATAATTCTCGGAGCTTGGAATTGCTACTGTCTTACCAGTCCAATATGACTGTCAGTGGAAAATGTGTTGTTTTGATATGTTATGAATATATTTTCATGCATTTTCCCATAACCATAGTGTTTTTATTTATGTTTAAAGACATCTAAATTAATATAGATATTGCAATTTTCATGATCAATATTGCAATATTGCAATTTATCAATATCATGCAACCCTAGTGTACACACATGCACATGTGCGAGCGCAATTGTAATCACAAGTACACACACAACCATGTACCAGAAAACCAGAGGCTGTTTAAAACCCTACAATGAGCTTCTTTGAAGTCCAGTCCTCAATTAAGAGCTTAGTTATGGAAATGATTGGCAGAAAACAGATAGGTAGCTCTTAATGGTATCCAGACTTCATACGACACACCCGCACACACACACACAATTGTGTTGCTGCTCTGTATTTAGCCTCACGGAAATTTCTTTACCATATTTCCATTTATTTCCAGTGAAGGAGTGACTCTGACTGACTGACGACTGTCAGTCTCCAAGTGTACCTTTAACTAGCCTCAGTAACCCCTGTGCCTGTGTGTCATAGGCTGAGATGTGGCGGGAGATGTGGCGGGACGTCCTGCAAGGTGGTGGTGACCATAGTAACCGGACAGGTACCTCGCACATGCACGCGCAGCCCTGTGGGCTACCAGACCCCCCCGCGGTGAAGGAGCTTCTGAGAGTGGAGATCGGGATGCTGCTACAGGCTGTCAGAGAGAGAGCTTGTAGCAATGGGAGGTGAGGATGCGCGCGCGCGCACGCACACACACACACACACATCATTATACCACATCACCATGCCAATTTTTATACCGTTATTAATTATTATTAATGACTCAAATCATAGTAAGGACAAGTAAGCGCTATGGTATGTACAACTATATTCACATGGTGACAGTTTATTAATCAGACTGGTTTCTAGTGCCAGTAGAGCAAACATCCAATCAAATTCATATTTCACTGTCTCCCATATAGATTAAACTGCTTATTTTATCTTAGCATTTTGCTGCAAATGCCCTTTATGTAAACGCCGCACACTGGTCTATGTATCAAAAGACTTACGAAACAAACCACTCGCATTTCATTTAGCTTGATTTTGAACTGAAATACTAAAGGCCATTGCTGCTGGTCTGTTTTTGTAATGGTTAGTGAAGCAATGTAACATATCAAAACCCTGATAAAGAATACCCTAATCTTTAATATTATAAATGTTTTCTATTGCTCTTTTGGCAATGTAACTGGTCAACCAGCCCAAACAGAAGCATTGTTAATGTGAACAACTATGTTTTATTTAATTAGATTTACAATAAATGGTGCAAACTAATCTCATCCATTCAAGCTAAGGAATGTGCTGGTAGGTCAAGACCTTGCTTTCATTGCTCTGCGTCACTTGCCCTCAACAATGGGTGCCATAAAGTGTAGTATAGTGTGTTTCACAGTTACAAATGGCCTGGAACAAACGTTTAAAGAGAAGGATTCTGTCCTGAAACAACAGAACAATGGTGGAAATTAGACCCATCTGTGCATTCCAAACTGAATGGAGCGTATTGATGGACAACATGTTTAATGGGCAGAATTAATTGCATTGACCTATCATTAGATGACCGTCAGTGTGAGACTGGGCCTAGTCTGTTCTGACAGTATGCCACCAAATTACTACTTTAAGTTATTCACTTAATTGTTGTGGTGTTAATTGATTGAAGACATTTTCCTGAAATGAATAAGCCATGTGTGTGCGTCTTGTTTGCATCAGCGCATGTATACCTGTGTGTGTGTGTGTGTGTGTGTGTGTGTGTGTGTGTGTGTGTGTGTGTGTGTGTGGAGTGCAGAATATCCCAGCAACTAGCTCAGTCTAGAGAGGAATGTGTCCCAAACTCCCTGGTTCTGCTGTGGAGTAGGCTATTAGGAAAACAAAAGTCCAGACTGATTGTTGTCTGTTCATTGTACTGCAGTTCGATTCCTTATTTTGCCTGTTATACATCCAGATGTATTGCAGATGTGAGCTATAGGCTGTTTGGTATTCATACTTTATTTAGTATTATAATCTGTATCCCCAATATTATGTGCATATTTCATATTTTGACAACCGTGTGACTAACTTTTGCTCATGATTCTATGTTTCCACATTGTTTATACATGCTACCTGTGATTAAACACATTTTGCTATTATATAATAATACCTATATTGAGCTTTTTGCCTACATAAAGTCAATGTTCCCACATATACTATTTATTTATAAATGCATTTATTTATTTATTATAAACATTTAGGGAATGATATAGTCACAGAGAGATCCTAATCCTGGGAGCAGGTGTACTCATCTTATAATTAAATATGATATAGCCATTGTTTTTCCTGTCCTTTTGCTATACCTGAAGTACTAAGAATTCCTTCTTGGTGCTATCCATTTTAGATAGTGTTTTTAGAATCAAGTGTGTGTCTTAGTTTTACTTCACTCCTTACATAACTGCTGTAACCACTATACTGAAAACCATTCATGAAATACATTTGCATTTAACTCATTTTTTATTATCTGGTGTCTAGTGGCATTCCTAGAAGGACAGGTTGAACCAAACACCCCTGATAGCCCAATTTACCAGTTGAAATCGATTACTTCCCACTGGAATCTGACAGATTGTAGCATTACGTTTGAGGGGACAAAGACTCAGCATGGGAGAACTGGCAGGCTGCTCCCTCCACGAGCAACATGTTAGTCTCTGTTGTTCTGCCATAGGGACGGTGAGGCTGTCTTATCACGGTACGACCCCAACACAGTGACCTATGTCCTGGGTCACTCCTCCAACCGGTACCTTGGCAACAGCCAGGGCTTGGAGAACAGTGAACCAGGCCAGCGTGGAAGCAGGTTAGAATCAAGTGATTTTATACACGACTCAACTGAAAGACTGAAAGGCGTTAAGGATGCCAGGTGATTTCAGTGGTTTGACACGTATCTCTTTTGCTCTCTCCTTCAGACCGGGCTCCTGTGCCTCAGATGAGATTGAGGGCGTGAGTGACAAGCTGAATGTCTGCGACATAGACCAGATCGTGGCTCACATCAAGTGAGTAAACTGAGCAAACGCAGTGAAAGGGACAGTGTTGAAGGTGCTTTGTCGTTCCAGTTGGTGACAGCAACAGAGATAGGGAAGGTCTAGCCAAAGCAATGTTAAAGCTGTAAGCCTGTGTTGCCATTTGTCTGGTGGTTATGTACAGGACAGAAGTAAGTTTGGTCTCCATCTGCCCCTCCCACACACACACACACACACACCCACCCACCCACCCCTTCATTCCATTCTACCTCTCACTTTCCTTCCTATGTACCTCTCTCAGAGGCCAAGACAGGGGAAGGCTTGGTTTGGAGTTCTGTTCCTGCATGCATCTCTCTCTCTCTCTCTCTCTCTCTCTCTCTCGCTCTCTCTCTCTCTCTGTCTATGTATCTGTCTCTGTCTCTGTCTCTGTCTCTGTCTCTGTCTCTCTCTCGTGTCTGAACAAAAGACCCCATTGTCAGAAGTTAGATCGCCGACCTGAGCCAATCCAATCTGGCAGAAGATTCCTTCGCTTCATCTTCAAGAAAAAAAATCAAGTTGACTGTAGATATGTAACCAAGCAGAGTATAAGTGGGGAGATTAAACAAAATGGGGCTTTGTTATTTCACAACCTGGAGAGGCGATATACCATGTCTCTCAGCAGACGTGAAGCTCTTATCATTCTTTGTTGTTCTTGTGTCTCAGTTGTGCCATTAGACTGTGTGGGACAGCTTGCAATACTTTAGCCTGTTGTTGGTGCAATCTGTTGTTACCTTGACAGCACCTTTGAAATAATTGTACAAACATTCCACTTTATTTCCATTTTCTGTGGAAGATAATGTATGTGTACTGTTCCCAGAGCGTATCAGGGCAGGAAACCAGTAAAAGTACTTCTCAAAAGGTTCAACTTCCATAGTGTTTGGTGTGTTTTGACCATCTCAATTAAGTATGAGTTAATCAGTATTACAGTAGTGGTAATAATGGTTGTCATGGCAAACAATTATGTTTAGCCTTAATGCTGTGTTACTATATGTACTTATTTTAATGTTATGTGCTATGTTTAGGCTATGTTGTTTGGCACTTGATTAATGCTACTGCAACCTCTCTTTTGGGGTCTAATATGTTGGTTTCTCATTTTTAAATAATAATAACCACAAACTTCCTAAAATGCAGATGTATGTATCCAATGTTTAACATGCTGTGCATTGGTATGCGTGTGTGTGTGTGTACAAGCTGAAAGTGTCATGCAGACTTTCCACTTTGACCTACATTTAAGTTGCTGGATCACTAGAATTATGAAGTGAAAAACAAGTGGTGTCTCTCTCTAACCCTCTTCATCCCCATAGGTCTGTTCTAGAAGGGGATTGTGAAGAATTAAAGAGCCACATATTGTATCTACAGGTGAGAATAACTGGAGAAATGAGGACTCACACCAGTCATGTAAGATACAGGTGACAGGGTTGCTAAACTCTTAAAATAACAGTGTTGACATTGTATTGAAATGTGAATCAAATGGTATTGTTTTATTCAGTTTTTAAACAGTTTGGAATATTCTCAATCAAGTGGCTTCATTGGGCAAATGTTAAGTTATGTCATGTGGGTAATTCCTTTCATGTGTTTTGTTGAATGTTTTATTAGACACCCTGCTAAGTCTAACCTGCCACAATTCTTCTATTTACAAAGTAACCCCCTCTCTCACATATTATACTGGAGTATTAGCTTGACATTTTCATATGCTTGGCCAAGGGTTCTTCAGCTCCCAGTAAGATCAATATTTCCCATTTATGCCAATTATTTACCACACACGCAGAAATACAATCTGGTGCATACATATCCACATTATCTTGTTTCTTGTGTTATGAATGAGTGTACAGGTGAAGTAGCGAGGGAGAGAGAGAGAGAGAGAGAGAGAGAGAGAGAGACACCCCTATAGATACCAGATGTACTGTAGGTTTTCCTGGTGAACAGATTTTATTTGTATTTCATGCAAGTGTGTAAATAACCTGTACAACCAGCCGAGATTATAAGAGTATAAATCATATAGAAATCTGTGTATTATTATCATCATGTCACAATCTTTTTTGATTGAATTTTACACAGCTGATGGTTTGGACCAGTGTATTGCACACTACAGACAACACAATACTGTGCAGCATTGTAGTTTTATCTTCTCAAATCAGATGATTTTGGGGCATTCAGGATATGGGTCTGCCCAACATTATGGTCCCAAAATATATTTAGCCTCAAAAATACAATTTCCCAACTGTCTTGTATAAAAATTAAACAAAAACTGATTTATTCTAGTAAACAATAGAAGGTATTTTTATCTGCTGCTTAATGTTGCCAAGCAGCAACTTAGGTAAACACAGCTAATGTGCTCGATTAGTTTACTAGTCAGTAATTTGTCCTGATCTCAAGTTTGATTACCCATTTCCTTCAGCAGGAGATGGCATGGGTCATGTAGGGGCTTGGCACGGCACCAGCAAAGCACTGTGTGTCTGTGTCAGTCACTGGACACACACCAACAACATGCCCCAATACCCCCACAACCACCACCACCAACCACACACACAGTCACTCACTTGTAATGTGACTGAAGACCATAAAGTAGGTGTACTATGTAAATTACACTAATATTACCTCACCCTACATCAATGGAAACTATGCACAGGTCAAACACTTGTCAAAGCCAACATGCAGGACTACTGCACTCTGGCTGCTTGTAAGGACATGAGTGGGACTTCACCAGAGCTGGGCGGTGCTGCCTCCCATGGTTGTTACTTGTTAAGGACATTATTTCAAATGAGTACTGATGAAAAATTACTAATGGTCATTTTACACCCTCCACATTTTGGAGGACTGGTGAAGTATGTTAGTGCTGCAGTCTAGACAAGGAGAGGTTGAGATCATCGTATGTCTAATAGCAATAACATTTTCACAGTATCTACTGTACATTCAAACACATTGAAACTCATTCTAGCTTTGTTGTTTAGAGAAAACTTGCCAGACAAGCAGGCAGGCAGATATAGACTACAGACAGACTTCGCCTTAACAAATCCATGAAAATAATGACAATAACATATGGGCTTTTTGGAATATTTGTAGTGTAATGCCAGCGGGGTTGTGGGCTCAATTCCCTATGGGACCACAAAGCCTATTTTAGGAATGCATACACACAGTGGTTTTTGGATGACCATCTCTGTACTCTCAGACTCAGACACACAGAGACACACACACACGCAGACACACACACAGACACACACAGACACACAGACTCATGCCCACAGCAGCTCTTTCAAAGACAACAATGGGAGGTGTAGTTTTCAATCCCGCTGAGAAAAAGACCAGAATGTGTTCTAACTGTCCATTCTGTGTGTGTGCGTGTGTGCGTGCGTGCATGCGCAACTCAAAATGGCCTGAGCCATTTTTGCGGTCACACTGATTCACCATTAGAGCGTGCGCTGGTGTAAAGCGAGAGGTACGATGGCTGCCAGACACACACACACACACATGCACACACACGCACACATATATTTGCTTGCAGGCACACTTTCCATCAGGTCTATGATTGTGAAGTCCTTGTGCAGATGCCATGGCCACACTCAGTTATTTGTTGTCTGCTCTGCATAGACGTGTTGGAGGCCAAATCTTACTTTTCATCAATTTGAGCGTTAACACACTCTGGCGCCCTTTCAGTCAGTCACACACGCGCACAATGTACACACACATACTCATTGTCTTCTTTTTCCCCCCTTTCTATTTTCTGAACTTTGTAGATGTCTTTAAAATGGTCAAATATTTCAATTGAAAATCTTTAAATGTGTAAATGCAATATGCAGTAAATATCCCCAATGTGTGTGTGTGTGTTTTACAGGCCAGTATTACACAAGCACAAATAAGTAATGTCAATACAAAAATGGAACCGACGCTGGCAGGTAATGTCCAATCTCTACACTGACACTCCGCCTCCATCTGGTGGTTGAGTGTGGTATTGCCGTTCACCTGATGGTGAACTTTGAGGCACTGTCTGGAAAGATACATTTATTGTGTGTGTGCATGCGTGTGTGTGTGTAGTGATGAGAGAGCAGAGGAAAGCTATCCAGATGGACCTTGACCTTTCAAATCTCCTCACTTCTAACCCTTGTCCAAGCAAGCAGTTGAAGAACAAGCTTGGGTTGGCATCATTTCTTACAATACTTTCTATTGTATGAATTCTATAAGTATAAATATTATTTAAAAATATATCGTTTCTAGATTATTATACCATATTATATAAAATTCAAATAAACATTTGTTTAAAATGTAATTATCTTCCTTCCTCTGCAGAACAACTGGAGAAAGGACCTCAGAACATCGACCTTTGACCCCTACATCAGAACTTCTACCATGTCCATCTCGTACTCTGTCTTATGGTAAACCAATCCCACCGGTTGGTGCTCCCCAGAACAGGACATGTTCACTAGTTAGACGAGGCCACTCTTATTCATTGGCTGGGACTCAAAGTCATCACCGTAGTCTGCCAAGCTTTGCAGATAGATTCGTTGGTACAGCAGGAGGTATTCACAAAGCTACAGCCGACAATTATAAGTCCAGTCAGATGCTTAGAGGTGAGAAGCTAACAGCTATAAGCAATGTCCACAGCAATGCCTGTCCAGAGGATGATAACATGCATGCTAGCTATCACTGGAGGAATCTGCATGACAGCCTAATTGTACCACAAAATGCTATGGAAAGCTCCAAACTATCCAACCATTGCAGGAGCCTTAGCCTAAGCTCTGAGTGTCTTTTGTCAAAAAAGGAGATAAAAAGCACCCCTTTTCTTTTCCATGCAATTATAGAAGATGTTATTTTACCTCTCCCAGCTCTAGTTATCAGGCGAAACAGTTTCTGTGGCAACACCAGTAGCAATGACCATCCAGTTACAGAGACTAGGAGCAACAGCATTCCTGAGACTCTTCCATGTAATGCGGAGGGAACTGGGAGAACTCATACACAACACGTCAGAGGCAGTAATAGGAAACAACATTTAACAGAGGTGATAGAAAATGGTGGACGAATACAAAATGTAAGCAGAACGAGCACCAACATTGCACATTTTGGTGCTGATGCCACATCAGAGCAGAACCATAATAGTCAATCTATGGAAAATCAAACATATCAGAGACAAGTCACAATTCAACCAGCATTCAAACAAACAGACAGACCATCCCTAACCCTGAATAGGAGACTTCTAGTGAATACCAACATGCAGGAAACAGAGGTCAAAGACACAGAGACTGACCAAAATAGACCTACTACAGCATATCAGCCAGTGCCTCCTGCAACGCAGAACATTTTCTGTAAGACGCAAACCTTCGACCAGATGTCTGAGTGTAAATGCCTTATAAGAAGACGGCAGAAAAAAACTGGCCATGATGTTATCCTAACTTAATTTTGTTTTTTGTCACATAACCTTTAGACATATTTACTGTTTCTTCTCTGTCTAACTTTATGTCACAGATTACTCATGTGATATGTGAAATTGAATTTAATTATCATTTGGTACACATGGCATAATGCGTCTACATGCTTATAAGAGTATTGTCGGTATGATTTTTTTTTTATGTGCAGGATATGCTATTGTATACAATGCACAGAAGGCATTGCTTTGACAAAGGTTGGAAATATATCATTCAAGGAATTTGTATTATGCATTGTAAGTATTATGTGTTTTACGTTATATGTGTTTCTGTAAAGTTCGTAAAACTTTTCTACAGGTGTAAAGGTGCATATGGTCATTTTGGATTCCATTGATAGCTGTTATCGTAATTGTTGGTTCACCGACTAAATTACAACTAAAGTGCTTTATAAAATGAGTTGTCAGGATAAATTTGCAAAACATCTTGGTACATTTTTTGACATTTTACTTTATAATTTCACTCACCACTGCAATCTTTTGTTAGGAAATATAGGCACATTTACCTATTTTCTCCATCACTGGATCCTGCTGCTTTAAACATGTCTGGAATTGAACATGAACTTATTTTGCCTACATTATTTAAATACCTGTAGCTGTCTCCAGGCTACAGGCTACACTGACATCAACCCTCTGATATATTATCTTTATTACCATCTTCTCATTGTATTTGTTCTTCATTTAGCCAATCAAACGAACAGCTCACATTGACCATTGTTTATTTGCTCAATTTAATTGAATATATTAAGCTTTTATTTTGTAGAAACGGAAGTTTCGCAATAACAGGGGCTTGACACTTCTGTTGATCACCAGTTTTGTAGCCTAGGCTATACGACGAGTTTATGTCAGTTGTTTGTACATATCCTACTAGTTTGTAACATAGATTGTCAAATAGCAGGTGTAGGTAAGTATCTATATATTATAATGTATTTGAAAGCACGTCTAAAAATATGTAGGCTACGTCAGCGTTAAACTTGCATGAGTGAATGAAATATCATGCACCCACTTGTTTCGTCTGAATGATAGCTTTTACTTAACTTTCTTTCATGTTTTGGAGTGAAATGTCTTGGCTAGACTGTGCTATTAGGTTACGGCTATAATTAAATATATATTAAGTTAGAATATATTATTCTAGGTTCGATCTTGCCGCAAATTCAACATTTTAAGAAAAGCTTTAATAGAAAATAATGCGATTTCGATACTATAGTTAAATGTTTGTGTGTTAAATTTGGCCAAATACAGACTGCATGCAGTACGCTACGGTACCGTACTGTGATTTGACTTAGAGCAGTGATTCTCAAACTGGATGTCTGGAACCTCTCCCCTGCAGTAGCTTAGCCTCGACATGTACTTAATATAAATCAGTGTGGGCCTACTACAAGTATGAGAAATTCCATTGTAAGGTTTTGATTGATCTTTGCAATAATACTATAGGATACTCAGTTAAAACCTATACGTTTTATAAACTATGCTATTTATTTATGTATGTATTTGTACAGGTGTTCTATGACATTCCAGTCAGTTGCTGAATTGTTACAAGCACATGAAGTCAGCGCCCACATTTCTGGCATAACCTGTTCTCAATACTCTTGCAGAGAAATGTGCAACATAATAGCCTATGCCACTACCGTATAATGCATACTTAAATGTAGTGTACTGTATGCATGAGAAAACCTTGTGGTTATGAGACATGCATTTAACAGGTATATCCATAGAACTACATATCCAGCATCACTGAAGGTCACTGAGCTATACCCACCACCAGTATGTGGATAGGGTGATGGTTCTGTAACTAGTTTTTTTAAATCCTGAAACATAGAAAAACAACACAAATAGAGGATATATCTATCTAAATCATGTCTTAGTTGTAGTGTAGGCTTCTATTTACATGTTGAATCTTAGGGCATGCTTTATGTATGGATAAACGGGTACCCGTAGAACACCAGTGGGTTGTGTAGGCCAGCGGTTTTCAAACTGGGTTGGGACCTACAGGTGGGTCATTGAGTGGTGGTGGCCATTGAATGAATGAAGAATATCAATGAAAGGAATTGGGCGTGAGTAAGGTTGTGGCAAAATAGCCTACTTGTTCCTGATTGGAGGAAATCCTATTTAGCTGTGTGCACATCATAGATTCTGGAGCGCTCTGCTCAAAAATACTTGCCGCACACGCAGGTAGGCCTATAGCATTAGCTAAAATGGATAGGTTTTTGAAAATTACGTTACCGGTACTTGGTGTTTGGTGGGTCTCTAAATAGATTAGTCCTCTCTAGGTGGGTCTTGGCACAAAAATGTTTGGGAACCCCTGGCTATAGTACACATTTGACTAACTATGCCCCTACACACACTAATAATATGACTTGTGTCTATACCTCTTAGCTATGTGGTGGCTGCTGTGGCTGCTGGCTGCTCTGCTGGCTCTCTTCTGCACCGTAGACGTGTGGTACTTCCTGCGGGCAGCCGCCATGATCCTCCGGGCCTGGTTCCAGCCTGCTGTAAGGGACGTGACGGGGGAACAGGTGCTGGCCGGGCGTGTCCTTCCCCGGGACATAGACATGTGTCACATGAACAACGCACGCTACCTCCGCGAGTGTGACTTTGCCCGCTTCTCCCTCTACATGCGTAATGGAGTGTTCAAGGCTGTCCGGGCCCTGGGTGCTGGCATGGTAGTAGGGGCCACCACCATCCGCTACCGCAGGCCTCTGTACATAGGGGAAGGATTCCAGCTGAAGAGCCGCATTGTCACATGGGACGACAAAAGCTTTTACCTGGAGCAAAGATTTGTATCCACCAAAGATGGCTTGGTGTGTGCCGTCATGTACTGCAAACAGACCGTAATACGTAGCAGCCCGGACAAGATCCTACAGTACCTGTGTAAGAGGAAGGTAAGGAAGTCAGGAGGAACTGCGTAATAAGTCTGTTTTTAGATTTAACCAAATATGGTTTGGAGGAACTCTTATGGAGCACTAACTTGACTCTGTTGATGATGTGCTCCTTGCAGGTGGAGTGTGCTGAGTTTCCAGAAGATTTACAGCACTGGGTCAGTTTTATATCTGCCAGTAGTGATGCCCTTAGAGCAGAGAGTGGACTGGAGAAGAATAAATGAAGCTGGACACTTACACCTCAATGTTTTCTAACTGTCTGAGATTGTGATTTGACAAGGGTTTATACATCTTTTTCATAGGTGCCACTACCTGATACTCTGCTAATAATATGAATATGCTTTTATGTTTGCATATTTTCTAAATACTTATGTCACCATAAAAAACTACCATAATATTTTCGTTACTGAATGGGGTTTGAAAAAATAAAAAAATATCATAAAATGTGATGCTGTATGCAACATGCTGGCATTTTGGCCAATGAAATGTATTAAAAGTATGACGTATCCGGAAGTGGGGGAGGGGAAACAAGCCTTTACGTTTCGTTCTCCCGGCTTCTTGAAGTTGCAGCCTGTGCTAGCGCTCTCTTCTGCAAACACAGTAAGTAATACATTACGAGCATCCTTTTTCCCTTCTTGATGGAGCTTGAAGAACACCCGTATCGTAGTGTACACTACAGCGAGTTCTCCAGTTATTGTATTCAAGTCCCGCTAGTCTGACAGTTACCGGTACACGTACGGTGGCTAGGATAATAAATTAGACTGTCGCAGCAGGGTCGTTGCCGTTGCAGGCTAGGCTTCCGTACGATCAGTGTTAAATTATGTGTGTAGAGACCATAGAGAAAGACTACTCATTTTTTGAAGTCATAAGGTGACCTCGCTATTGAATGCTTGCTTTTCTGTGTCAATGAGAGGTCAAATCTACCACGTATAGCGTATTAATACCACATAACGAACCCCTCTGGTACTGTTGTAAAGGTCATAAGGATTTTGGGCGTTGAGGATGTGATTTTGTTTCTAAACGTCAACATCCGCACCTGTCTTCTTCTAATGGTTTATTGATTCCTTCTGCAGAGAGATGTGGCTGCTGGTGCTTGTTGCCCTACTCCTGCTGTTTAGCAGTGTGGACGTATGGTACTTTCTACGTGGGGTCAAAGTTTTCATCCAGGCTTGGTTTCAACCGCGAATATGGGACATTCTAGCCGAGCAAAGTATCGATGGGATGGTCCTACCCCATGACCTGGACTACATGGGTCACATGAATAACTCTAGATATCTCAGGGAGTGTGACTTCGCCCGTTTTCACCATTACATGCTGAATGGTCTGTTTATGGGCTCACACAAATTGGGAGCAAAAATGGTGGTTGGTGCCTCAACAATCCGCTACCGGCGCTCTTTGGCATTTCGTGAGGCCTTTGAGATTCGGACCAAGATGGTGGGCTGGGACGACAAGGCATTCTACTTGGAGCAGCGTTTTGTGTCCAAGAAAGATGGCTTTATCTCTGCTGTCATGCTTTGCAGGCAGAGTGTGGTTCACAGCAGTCCAGAGCAGATCATCGAGTTTGTTTGCAAGAAGAAGGTATGCGATGGGAAAATATATACTTCAAATATAAAATGACACAGTAACAACAACAGCTAGCTTATTGGATTTTTTCCCCCTTTTATTCTGTGTTTCTGTGTTTACGTGTGCATGCAGATTGAGTGCCCAGAGTTTCCCGAGGACCTGAAACACTGGATCAGCTTCATCTCAGCCAGCAGCCAGGCACTGAGAGCTGAGAGCGGACTGGATAGAAAGGACAACTGAGGACACAAGGACATGAGTAAAGCCTAAGCCCAACGTTGTGCAATATTCAGAGTTGGCCTGCATTCAGATCATGAATCTGAATTGGGTGCTTCACCACAGGATGCTGAATTGGAATGTAATGTAATTGAATGGAGGGCAGATCAGTTGTGACACAGACATAAGGTGCTGGGTTCAATCCCTGACTTGCCCACCCTACGTAAAAGCATTCTTGAGCGATCCTAACCGCTACCTGCGCATAATACTTATTAGTAGTCCTCACTGTTAGTAGTACTCACCGTAGCTTGCTTTAAAATCACCTCATATCAATTTTAATATTTTAAACAAATTAGTTTTGTTAAATTAAATTCCACTTTTAAAATTACAAAAATCTATGAATACATTTAATGAATATGGTAGATGGTACTTTAAATAGTCACAGCTGAGAGAAACAATGTATGGGTCTCTGGTACAGTCAAATGTTTTAACGCATTCCATATGTGCTATATATAATAGCATGTTTACTGGACAAATCATATTAATGCCTTATTAATAATGAGATACAATGAGTTCCATTGTATCTGTCCTTTGTTTTGTTTTTGCAAGGACATCCAACTAGCTGCAGGCTAGCCTGCAGTTTTGTCTGTCCAAACAAGTAGAACAGGGACACTATCAAAAACAGTGTTATACTGATACAAGCCCTGTCATGATAGTTGTGGGAGCGCATAGTTCCCCAACTGTGGTTCAAAGCTATATTCCCTTATCTAATATGTCCTGTGACTGTATGGAACAGCAGGTTGCAGTATATGGTTTATTCTATAAAATGCAATATGACATAATACAGTTCAGTATGTTTGGGCATATTGTGCTGCTAATACGAATACTAGATAGAACAATGTTGTTCTAACAGACATAGTGACAAATTACAGTACATTCCAATTACTTTAGATATGCATACCATGCATCAAATGTGATTTACTGAATCAACAATAAGCACATGCATAGTGAACAGTGCACATTTATCAATGTCCACTACTACTACTACTGGCCAGACACCATAAGGCAATAACACTTCTCCATGTAAATCTGAATTTCACAGGATTTTAGCCTTACTTTTAATTCAAATTTCAATTTTGCATACTGTATGCCACTTAAATTCAAATCCATGAGTTCAGTTAGAATTTAAGAGACATTCCTTGTTCAATTCTGGATAGTGCACAACCCTGGTACCGCCTACGTTTTTCATTTGCACGCACACATTCGAACATGGACGCTGAGCCACTTTAAGTTCCTCCGTATACCTAGTACCTTGTCATTCAGTCTGATGGCTTTGGCATATTGTCTGTATGACATGAAATGTTATGGATGGAATTGTTTATAAAATCTTTAAATTCCAAAGTATTCTAAAGGTATAAAATGTACTGTATGCATTGTGCATTCAGAGGGATTAGAGCTCTCTGAAATAAAACAAGGAAAGTGGAGCAACACATGTAGCCTATATTTCACCATGAATAGACACATTTTCTTTTATAATTGGGCATAAAGCTAACTTCAGAAAAGCATGTGGAACATGAAAAAATTATAGTAAATATTTTGACATTAATGCATGTTTAGGAAAACATAGAATTTATTTATGCCTGTTTCTCATGTTTAGAGGTAGTTTACAGTTATATTCTACCATCAAGTTAAATCGGTTACATTTACATTTACAAACTTAAATGTGAAAAATTAACTTGATTTGACTTAGGTGTACTGTATACTGTGTGTGTGTGTGTCATATATGTATACATACTGTATGTATGCATGCAGATTGCAGATATATTACACGCACACACACACACACAGAAATTGGCTTTTTTGCACTGCGCACAAGTTATCATAAGATAATTTACACACTGATTTCCTATCGGTTATGTGGAAGGGAAATTATAACTTTGAGGGATTGTTTAATCAATGTAAATTAATTTACAATACTGAGATGCACTTAAAGGGTGGGTTGTCTGTCTTAGTAGTCCTTTAATGTTTGATTCCCTAATTGATTGGTACTGTGGCTGCCCATTTACTGTGTCTGGAACATGGGAAGATGGGATAACATGATACATGGATACTATCAGGAAGGGCTTACAAATGCGAACCCACCCTTTATGCCCCAAATCATATTTTATGTGATAAAAGCAATTGTTCTGTATGTTTTTTAAATGGAAATACATGCCTACCCATGTAATGAATGTTAAAATGCACTGGAAGATATATGTGGGAAACTGACGTTTTAAAACATAATCACATTATTTTGTGTTTTGGTTATTTTGGTATTTATATTTATTTAAAAAGATTTATGGCTAAGTTATATTTATTGTGTTACTTGCATTTTGAATTAAACATTTTATTGGAAAATACGTTGTTGAGTGAACATTTATTTTTGTTATCTAGTTTTCTTAAATCTGAGATTTCCTTCAAATGTACAAAGTCAAGAGATAATTTCGCCACCTAGTGGCTGGAGTTAAATCTTATTTGTAAAGGCACGTAATGTATAGTAAATGCCACGTTGTTAGACAAACAACGCAGGCCTACGAATAATAGCGAAGTATTCTCTGTTGGGTGTTTTTCCAGATGAAGACACATTTCTCTGATATAATTATTATTGTGGCATTATTTATGTAACCACGCCTCGCTATGACGAGTTTGTGACCACTCACTTCCCGTCGTTTCCTGTAAACAAAGCAGCTTTTCCTATTCCTTTTAAACCAACCTTCAAATTCTGTATTTTCGACAATGGCACAGGCTGGAGTTGTTCTCGACAAGGACCAGTTCAACTGTTCTATATGTCTGGATGTCCTGAAGGTTCCTGCGACTATTCCGTGCGGTCACAGTTATTGTTTAGGTTGCATTCGTCATTACTGGGACCAGGACGACTATCTCGGGGTCTATGTCTGCCCCCAGTGTAGGCAGTCTTTCAACCCCAGGCCGTTGCTTGGCAGAAACACCATGCTGGCCGACGTTGTCGAAAAGTTCAAAAACACTGGGCTTCAGGAGGAGTTGTCGCGAAGTTTTGCCGGACCCGAAGACGTGGAGTGCGATGTTTGCACCGGGAAAAAAAACAAAGCGTTGAAATCTTGTCTAGTGTGTCTGGCCTCTTACTGTGAGACTCACCTACAGCCTCACTACGAGTCGGCAGCTTTTAAGAAACACAAACTCGTCACAGCGTCGAAGACACTCCAGGAGACGATATGTCCTCAGCATGACAAGCTTTTGGAGGTGTACTGCCGCACAGACAAAGAATGTATCTGTTATCTCTGTTTGACAGATGCACACAAAGGTCATGATACGGTGTTGGTTGAGACAGAAGTACAAGAGAAACAGGTCTAATCCTATCATTGCTATGTTATTGTCTAAGATGAAATACAATTATATTATCTTCTTGATTCAAATACTTTAATTTCAGATTAAGCATGGCATTTGCCGTGATTTGTATCAATGTATCATAGTGCTGTGGTATGCGTTTTCTTCAGGTTCAGCTTGATGAGATGAAGCAAAGCTCTCAACAGAGAATCCAGGAAAGAGAAAAAGAGATCCAAGATCTGCGACAGGCCATCATTTCTTTAACTGTAAGTCCCAAATCTCAATGATGTCTGATTCATAACATTAATAATGTCTTAATGCTTCAACTTCCAGACCAATGCTAGTTAACTATGACTTTCCTGTCACACACAACCATTGTAAATATTATTTGTAGCTGCCTTTTTTCCATTTAGAAAAAGTTACTTCCTAACATATAAACCTAAATCTACATTGTAAATTGTATATTTTTCTTTTCTCGTCTATATACTCCTGGCATGGTTCCTTCTGCACCCTATGTTACTGATGAATTTCCCCTCAGGGATAACTTAAGTTCTCTTAACTTATCTGATGCCACTACTACTAGCGCTCTGCTCGTGCAACGGTTGAGGAGAGCGACAGGGTGTTTGGCGAGCTGATCCGCTCCATTGAGCTGAAGCGCTTTGAGGTGAGGGAGCTGATCAGAGCCCAGGAGAAGAGTGCTGTCAGCCGGGCCGAGGAGCTCCTGCAAAAGATAGAGAAGGAGATCACTGAGCTGAAGAGGAGAGACGTGGAACTAGAGAAGCTGTCCCACCCTGAGGACCACATCCGTTTCCTTCAGGTAACTCCCCTGTATTCTGTCACGTTGCTTTCTGGGTAGGTTTCATCACCATTTGTAGCTGTCTGAAGCCTTCAGCTCTGATCATCACAGCAGACTCATTACTGATGGCGGATGTGTGTTATTAATCTGTGTGTGTGTGTTGGTGGACTTAAAAATAACACATTGGATGTTTCACCAATAGAACAGGAATGATCCTTTTGGCTAATACACATCTCACACACACACACACACACACACACTTCTCCTGTGGTTTCAGAGCTGCCAGTTGCTCCCTGCTCCACCTGTGATGGAAGCCTTGCCCTCGGTCACCGCTGATCACAGCCTGACCCTTGGCTCTGTGATGACAGCCATCTGCGACTTCCAAAGCCTCCTGCACGAGGTCTGTCAGGGAAGCTTTGTCACCATCTATGAGAAAGGTACTTTCTGTGGTTTGTTTGACGCCAGTGATGTTGCTAATTTTGTTAATGGAAATGTAGTTACTCTGTAGTAATGGTGTGTCTGTATTCCCCTATAGTGAGAGAGATGGTAATTGTAGACTCTCCGAATTCTTGTGTCGAGCTATTATCTGAACAGGCCAGTGCAACTGTCCAAGTGGATGCTGTGTCAGGTAATGTTATATACTGCATTCTCAAATTGTGTGACTGCTTTTTTATTTTATTTTACAGTGTCAGTTACATTGCACTTTGTTTGGGAGGGTGCAATCGTTAGCCCTAAACTCTCAATATACTGTACACAAGACAGACAAGTTAGGTAATAATAACGCATCTTGTCCGCCAGCCACTGGTAATCTGAAGCTTTTTTTTCTTAGGCCTTAAGCATTATTGAGTGAGCTTTTAAAAAGGGTTAACTATTATAAAATACACTTGGTGTTTTCTCTACCCCGAATGTGTCCAATGTGAGAAGTTGTGATAACTTTTAGTCTGTGATGTAAAAGGACACAAACTGTTAGGGTGTAATGCTGAAGTCAGTGCAATGGATTGTAACAAGACAACACTGTTTTGTCATTACAGTGCACCCTACTCCCGGCCTGGACCAAGGTCTGGTCAACCCTCTCAACCCCTTCCTCACCCCAGGAGCTGTAGTCCTCCCCACATTTGGTGGCTTTGCTTTTTCACCATTTGGTAAGAGGATCCCAAGCCTCCAGTATTGTCTGTGTTCAGTGGTTGCCAACGTTCATCCATCTGTTATCTTGGCCAATGTTGTTGTTTGTTGTTTTTAGTTTGACCACCTCTAGATTGCCATTTTTCTTTTTATGACATTTTTAAAACATGTCAATTGAAATGAATTCAGTGAACGACGTCTTGAATTTCATGACACACCGGTATTCCATCAAGCCAGATAAATGAAAATCCAGCCTTGTTTCTGGATTATAAATCTGACTAATTGAAGTGAGAGTTCTGTTCCATTACTGTGGTTAAGCGGAATCCCTGCTGTGCATCTGAACTGGCCTGCTCCCTACCAGGCTAACAGTCAAGATGTATTTAGCTGTGTTACAAAGAAACGGGCAGAAACGTAATCCAAAAGACTATTCCGTTTCTTTTACATTTGCATAATTATTTTCATGGTCATGTCCCAAAACTTAAGTTCAGACTTTGCTTACTCTGTTTGAGTTATCATTTAGCACATACATTTTTTTCTGAATAACGCCAAAGTGAGAGGCACATGTAGCATATTATATTTCTAATAGGCCTACATTAATATAAGGAACAACTATTTGGAATGTTTTTCTGATATAAGTAGCAAGAAGTAGGCTACAATTGCCGTTACAATCCAATTTAAACAAGAAATCTAGCCTACAGTTAAATTACTTGAGCTATTTAGCAAAGTTTCTAAATCTAACGTATTCTAGTGAGCAGTATAGGAAAAAACACGTGGGAAATAATGTTGATGATGTCACCGAAGTCTGTTTTAAAAACTATGCCTTCAAGGAGGGCAATTGTGAAATGGTGCCCTAACATAATTATTGTAAGAAAAATTAAACCTTTACTGTACCCCGACACACTGGAACTAACAATACTAACGTTAAAGTGAAAATACAATTATGGAATTTGAATGCAACAACACACATCACTACACTGAACACAACGGCACACTGGGAAAGGGGGCGGAGTTTAGCACAGTATCTTCTTGCATTATATCACAACTGTGTTGTTTTTTTTTTTATCATGAAGCTATTGCTAATATAGCTCTATAAGCAGTCCCTGCTCGGTAGGTGAATAGACCACCGCTGTTATTTTGTCTTTTTGTGACATATTTCCAGTGATCAATCAATGTTGGACAATCGTCTAATCAGGGCTTTTGAACTACCTTGTGCACATGCATTATACTCACTTGTCAGCCTGGCTTTAATAAGCACAAAGATTTTACACCTCAAGTACATTGGTGGAAAGCATTAAGCCTTAACGTAAGATCACGTTTATTCAAGCTAAACTGTTTTAGTTTGGCCTTGATATTTTGAGCTTGCTTCTTGGAATGGCGCCCAGGTTCACCCATGCTCCTGACTAACTGCTATCCTGTCTGCTCAGGCTCCAAGCTTTCCTCTGGCTCAAGACAGAGACAACTCCAGCGACGGTCACATGCTAGGAGGAAGTAGCAGCATATACCACACAGTGTCCACTTGTCAGATTGTGTATGCTATTGTAATATTCAAACTGTATGGCTGAACAATATTGTGCTTTGGTGCCCACTGGCCACCTCCAGTCTTTGGATCCCTAATATTTATATTTAGGTGGTTACTGTCATTAAAGTGCATATTTTCGTTTAAATGAAGGATTGTATTAGTTGTAAAATATCACAATATCCCTACATAATTATATATAGTAGAACTATGACAAGTTGAACTTATAGCAGTATTAGAGTTTTTAAGAAATAATTGTATTTATTACCTTTATTTTTTTTTTCATAAAAAGGTTAACAATGATTCTGTTTTGTTGACTACGGTTATTAACTGTGACGTGTAGGCTAATATGCTGGCATATAATAATAGATATAATAAATGGTTGTTTTCCATAAGCTGTTATATAATTCTTACATTTTACAAATGACAGATGTAGAACATAGAAGGGGGGAAACAAAAGTTATTTTAAATCACTTCGTGTATATTAATGTAAATTCCCTTATTACTATTTGCCTGGCTGCTGCTAACATGAACGCTTCTAATAGCCCAAGGTGAAACTTGAGAACGAGACGGTCACCTGTTGGCCACGCCCACATCTGGCTGTCTCACGCTTCCTGGTGTCTATTAGAAATGGCAGCGAAAACAAGTAGCATTTCCATTGAACAAGATCAGTTTAGCTGCCCGGTATGTTTGGAAGTGTTAAGGGACCCAGTAACTATTCCATGTGGACATAGTTATTGTTTGGACTGCATTGAAGATTACTGGAGTAGGAACAAACATAAGGGGTTTTACAGCTGCCCTCAGTGCAGGCAGATGTTTAACCCGAAACCTGCGGTAAGTAAGAACACTGTGTTGGCTGACGTGGTGGAAAAGATTCAAGGGACTGGAGTGCGACGAAAGGACCAGGAGCAACATTTTACCAAGCCAGATGTCAAATGTGGTGTCTGCGCAGGGAAAAGGAACACAGCGGTTAAATCCTGTCTAACGTGCGTGGAGTCTTACTGCGAAGGTCACTTGCGAGTTCATGAGGCACGCTTTCAAGGAAAGGCACACAAACTCCTCCCAGCGTTAACTAACCTGAGGGAGAAGATGTGCTATCGTCACGACAAACTTCTGAGGTCATACTGTCGCACTGATCACCAGTGCGTATGTGCTCAGTGTGTAAAAGAGATCCACAAAGACCATGACACAGTATCAGCTGCGAATGAAAGAAAAACGCAACAGGTGGGTTTATTTGAACACGCTAGCCTAGAAAAACATCAATTCGCATTATGAAAAGAATAATGTCAATCAGAATATATTTTTAAGGTAACGTCTACAGGATGACTGGGTAATGTGTATATCATTATACACTAGGCTACATGATATCAGATGTCAAAATACTGTCATATTTAGATAACCACCCAAATCCTTCAGTTAATCAGATCTTGCACAAATGGCCTGAGCTATGCATCTCTCAGGTCAACTGTGGCAAATTTGTAACGACCTCTCCCCCACATGGAATTGTATCATTGTTTTTTGTGGTCTTTCAGAAAAGCCTGGAAGCGGCCTGTTTGAAGTCTTTTCATAAATTGAAAGTAGATGAGAAGGAGCTAAAATATATTGTGAGATACATCAAAGTGAGTATGCTATGTGCCACTTACGCTACTCAATCAGTAGGCCTAATACTAACCCATGTAGGCCATCTTCTGTGAGATAGGCCTACTATAGGTCTACTGAATTATTATAATGTGAATGCCATTGTGAAAAACACACCACAGCACGTCACAGAAGCTGCATTGGACGAGAGCGAGAAGATCTTCTCCAAGATAGCTAGCTCCATCGAGAGACAGCGCTTGGAGGTGCGCGAGCTGATCCGAGCCGAGGAGAACACAGCTCTCAGTCAGGCAGAGCAGCTCCTGCAGAACACCGAAAAGGAGATCGCTGAGCTGAGGAAAAAAGATGCTGAGCTGGAGAAGCTGTCGTGCATGGAGGACCACGTTTATTTCCTTCAGGTAGGATAGGCCTATTCTGTTCAGGAATAGGAAATATTAATTTCAAGTATTTCTAATATATCGAAATGTGGGACAGCGCCTCCCAATGATATGATTTTGAAGGGTCATGAGAACATGCAGTGCTTTTATGTACAGTAGCCTATGTATAGTTATGTTATACTATATTGTAAGTTGTTCATTGCCCTTGTGAGCTATGAATTACTTTTTGAGTCATACCTCAAACATGTGAAATCCACTGCTTTAGAGGAGCAAGACCTTTCAGTTCCCTAGCAAAGCTGTGGAGCTGCCCAGTACAGATGCCCTTTCATATCTCATGTACAAAAGCATGAGAGGAGCCCTATCATATCTGAAGGACACATTGGAGAGAGTCTGTGAGAGAGAACTCAGCAGAGTTTCTGACAAAGGTTTGTTCCCATCTGATGTGTTGAAGATCAAACTGGTAAAACATGAGTAACTGAAGAATCAATCAAACTTGTAGTATAAAAGAATACAGTTTGCTTTGCAGTTATGTCACTGAAGGAAAACAGCCATGGTATCCCTGCAAACACACTTAAAGGTAATTCTTACATTTATTTGAATGAAATTCAATTCATTGTCAATATAATTTGATTGAATCTATCGGTTGCACATATCATTGCAGTGAAGGAGTCTTATGTACCATCCAGCTCAGAGCCAAGGACAAGAGATTACTTTTTACAATGTTAGTATGATTTAACTCATTTACATATACCGTCACCTTGGGAAAGGAAGGTATCTGCGCAAAACATAGTTCTGGGATATTGAGCATCACATTTTTCACATCCCCTACTTCAGAACAAGTTTGTAATGAATACTTCTTACATAATCCATTAAGATTCTCAGTATGTGCAGAATAAATTGCAGAATATCAAAATCCTGAGATATTTGGAAATCACTTTTATTAGGGGGGTGCAATCACATATAGAACCTTCTAAAATTTCTCAATGGGTTGAGCAATTAAGTTCTATCTGACAATAAGACATTTTTATTAGAATATATAAATTATATAATAAAGCAATTTTAAAGACATTTTTTGATTGGTGCATTTGTATATGGTCAGGCTTGTGGTTGGGTTAGATAGAACCATATAGCACCAAGTTTGAAGACTTTTTCATATAGAACTTTCTAGTTTTCAAATATCTAATTTCTTAAATATGATCAACTAAAGATCAATTTTTTATATATATAAACACACACTAAATATACATTCTAAATTTTATTTGACACATTCTTCTAGTCCCAAGGTCTCAATATGCTTCATTGATTCCCCCTGAATAACCAATAACCCAACACTGACTGAACTAATATTGGTATTTGACATGTTGTATCCCTTGTGCACAGATTACAATGACCTAGCTCTAGACTGGAACACAGCCAATGTCTTCCTGTCTCACTTTGATGGCTTGAGAGGGGTGATTACTGAATCTGAGCCCCAGCCTTACACAGACCACCCAGAGCGCTTTACCAGCTGGGCCCAGATACTGTGCAGAGAGGGCCTGGCAGGCTGTTGCTACTGGGAGGTAGAGTGGAGCGGCACCAGAGGGGTTTCTATTGGAGTTTGCTACAAAGGTATGAGCAGAAACACAGGAGGGAGTGACAGCAAGCTTGGACACAACTCTAGATCCTGGAGTCTGGACTGCTCCTCTTCGGCCTGTTCATTCCAGCACAATGAGGCCAGTGTGGCCGTTTGTGTGCCCCGCTCCAACAGAATAGGAGTGTATCTAGACTTCAGGGGAGGGAGCCTGTCTTTCTACGGGGTTTCAGACACGATGCTTCTGCTCCATAAAGCCAAAGCTACATTCACACAACCCTTGTATGCTGGGTTTTGGGTGGGTCTAGGTTCCATGTTAAAACTCTGCTGATGGCTTTCGTTGCAGTGGTGATATCATTACTTTTACCATTTGTAATCCTTTAATTACATTTGAAATGTAGTGTGGCATTATTGACAACAGTAGTTGTCACACACAAGTGCACACACACAAGTGCGCACACACACACACACATAAAATTGAGAATAAAAGTAATAAACAAGCAAATGTTTGTGCTCAAATGCAGCATTTTATTAGCTATACAAGCCGAGAGTTGACAACACTGGTGGAGATGGTTGAGAACGAGACTTAGATCTTGTTGAAGGCGGCAACATCCACACTCTGGACCTACAGGAGGAAACAAACGTTACGACAGGCCTGTACATTTAGCTGGACTCTTTAGGGCTGGGAGACGAGTCAGCACAACGGCAGCCATTTAACTTACGTAGTCCTCAAACTTGACGATCTCCTCCTCCAGCATGTCTGTGCCCACCTTGTCGTCCTCCACCACACAGTTAATCTGCAGCTTCTTAATGCCGTAGCCCACCGCTACCAGCTTGGACGCCCCCCACAGGAGGCCGTCGGCCTGCACCGAGCGCACGCACTCCTCCAGCTTGCTCATGTCTGTCTCGTCATCCCACTAGTGGAGCACACAGAGTCAGCGTTAAAGTGGCGCTTGTGTGTGTGTGTGCGCGTGCGTTTGGCCGCGCTGTAGATGAGAAGAGGTGGCTTCTCTGAAATACATGGGCTGTGCAGCTTGAGTGGAGGGAGCTGCTCTCGTTCCCAGGGATTTCAGACAGGTGGAAACAAAGCACTTGATTATGCTCTGGGTGATGGGTCTATAACCTGCCTTTACCATAGCAGCGTAATGAGTACAGGGTTTAAAAGGCTAGCGTGATTACTGGGGTAAACAAACATGTTACAGTACCACTCCATAATTAAAGGTTAACTTCACCCCAGCTCTGAGCCTGACTCCATACACTCTACAATTAGGACAACAGGTTAAAATGCTGAGGAAGGGTGGGAAGGGGAGTCGCCCCCCCCCAACCATTAACATAATATTTTAATCAAAGTACCAGTGTTTCAATTTTATGCTTGCAAGTCAGCAAGAGCCTTGGATGATGTGTAACAGTTGAGAAATTCAAAACTGTGTCAATATTAATATTAGCCTGATGTGTCTCATCAGTTTAGTACCATTTCTTTGACATATTCAAACATTTTAGGAGACAGTTACTGACACAGTGACACCGCCTCCTAATGAGATCTTCATGTTGCCGGTGGATTCATTTCTACGGTAACCACCCAATTCATTAAAAGTTAACTGGCTCCTCTGACAAGGCCCGTGTCTCCTCGAGAGCTAATGCCAGATCATGAATGTTCAGCAACATCTTAAGTTGGCAGGGCTATTTCTGTGACACGTTGACTTTGCCTAGCTCTGACTGTGGGTCATTTTGATTTGACAAGGAAACGAGGAGAAACATAAAGACACCACCCTGAACTAAGTAGCACAAAGCAGACGACAAGCCCGGCGAGGTGAAACACATACAGGCTTGACGTCCAGCAGGATGGAGGACTTGGCGATGAGGACGGGCTTCGTGGCCTTCTTGGCTGCATAGGCCGCCACACGCTCCTGTTTGATGCGCTCCGCCTCTGCGTCATCTTCCTCGTCGCTGCCGAACAGGTCCATGTCGTCGTCGTCACCGCCGCCGTTTATTACTTTTGACTGTTGGGCAGAGGTAGTCTGGATACCCTGGGCGGAAGAACACAAGCATTGTTTACGGTGTATGAGACTAGGTAGTCTACCACCGTACTGTAAGAGAGATTGGGGGAGAGCATTTTGCTAAATCTAAAATAACATGAATCAGCACATTATGAATTCATTTATTTTCATTATCAGTCTAAAGTGTGTTTAGTGTGTAGCCCCAATTGTTTAAAGACTATTTGATTAATGAAATTGTAAAGCAGACATCTCTGCTTGTTTAGTTTAGCCTATATGTTGCCATCTAGCTAGGGGTAGGTTAGTGCTATGGCACTAGTGATGTGACAAGAAAATGTATGCTACAATGCAATGTGACAATAGCTAGTTGACTTAAAGCTATAGTAAGCGATTGCACTGTCTATTCACAATAGCCCATATCTCATTGGTCTGCTAGCTACCTGTTCTTTGTGTTGGATCAAATCTGATGTTTGTAGCCTATACACAGCCCTGCCTCTGTATACAGGAACACTAACAAAGTGGTGCAGATAGCACAACACAACAGTATCCTAGCCTTTGCTATGTGTTTTCAGTGTGTGGTGGGCAGAGCTTCTGACAGAAGCAAGAGGCCATTTTGTTTAGATCTACAAGCTTTCTCTAGGATGATTTACTTAGACACCTTTTATTTACTTTTATTTAATTTTATTTAATGGGTCACCAAAACAATTGCCCTCCATAGATTCCCGAGTAGGAGCCGTCACTGTCTGTAACCAAGACTGCCGCAGCTATATTAGCATGTTGGGCGTCACATCAGGCTAACCTTAGCACAGGAGACAGGCTCTGCTGCAGGGGACCTCTCCAGCTCACACACTCTGGACTCCAGCTTCTGCAGGGATGCTCTCATCTCTTCCACCACTGTCTCACACACACACACACACACACAGTAGGTCAACACTGTACTACCCACACAAGTGCACAAGCTGAGTACACATACAAGTGACATACCTTTGTACAAACTGTTGTTCTCTAGTTCCAGGCTCCTTATGCGGGAAATCAACTCCTGGTCAATGCCCGTGTTTGAGGACGACTGTTGGACAAAACACACACACACCGAGTTCCACACTGAAAATACATGGTTAGCATGGCAGCCACATCACTGTACATAATGAGAACACGTCCAGGCCATTGAAATCATCATTAAATTGAAAAAGGTGAGGTAAGAGATGCTAGAGCAAGATTGGTGATATTTGACCTCAACACCCAATCAAATACACCTCTCCTTTCAGAAGACACCCCATCCACAACATTGGATGTACATTACCAAAGCTGGGATAATGTTGTGTGGTGCGCTCTGCATTCCCTTACTGCACCTTTAATCTCAATGACATGCACGCATGACATTTGCGACGATGACCACCACAAGATAACACTGACACCACACCAATATCAACGCATGTATCCAATAGTGTGCACAACGTCAGCATGCTGCCTCCCCGGCACACAAAACAAATACGATGCAAAAGCCACACACCACGGATGCTTAAACGCCTACCATCTAGCGATACGCAGAGGTTGATGGTTGTAAATAACTAAAATTTTAGATAGAAGCTAAATACCAAAACTGCAGTAGAAATGTCACCCAATTTGAAATAATAAAGTAATAAAATATAATCATTTTGATTAAAACCAAGTAGTTATAATCAAAATAGGGCCTAGCATCATGCATGCGGTATTGATATTTAGCAGCACCACCAGTGGTGGTGTTGACAGGTGGGTCACTTATTAGAGCTTCAACAGCAGGCAGGCTCAGGTGTCAGTCCAGCCCAGGCAGCAGAGCACACAGCCCTGCCCACACCCTGCTGTGGCCTCCAGCGGCAGGAGCAGCAGAGCTGACTGAGGACTTACATTTCTGTGCTGTCGCTTCTGCGGACGCCCTTTGGCGGGCTGTGTGGCCGTCTTCACCTGCACCCACCGGAGCCCGGGTTCAGGTGAGAGAGGGGGTGGGGGGTGGGAGGGAGATGAAAACAAAGTGGAAACCGTCTATAGGTACTGCTAGGATGCTTCTGCGTTCGTGCCTTATTTAAAACGCCAACAGAGTGGAAACAGGCCACCAACCAGAATGCTGAGTGTAACAGCATGTAAACAGGCCTGGTTCCATAGGTTAGCAGTGTCACAGGCACTACAGTTAGTAGGAACACATCTCTGGACATGTGAACAAATACATTAATGTACAAGTTAAAGCAATTATTTGATTAAAAAATAATAAATAAAAATATGTCAGGAGGGCAAGCAAAGATGAAAGGAGAATGACAGGACGCCGGTTGAGAATAAAGCATGTCAAAAACGCCCTTACAAAACTATGAAAAACATAACCACAATATACAAATACTATTTTGGCTGCTATATAATCCCGTAGTAGGCCAGGTACACTACAGAATCACTGTTGGATAACTGCCAGCATTTACCAATGTCCTGCAGCACGTCACACTCTCCCCCTGTGTGTGTGTGTGTGTGTGTGTGTGTTTGTTTTGCCAAGGTAGGAGGAGAGAGAGAGAAGGGGGGTTGCCGTGACGAGGCAGGAAGCAAGTAGTGGAGGAAAAATGGCGCATGTGAAAGACCAGAGCAAGCTGATGAGCACTGACACGCAGCTTCAGTCTTAATTGATGGGTTGTGATAAAGGGGCGGAGAGAAAGCTAGAACAAACACCTCTTCAATATGTTACATTGCTAACCTAAACCAGCACTGAAAAATTAAACACCTGCAGTACTTTGCAATGCAGGAGGTACAAGGCCTCATTCACACACACAAAAAACAACAACACACACCACCTTGAATTGCCTTGAGTCATGTGCAGCATGGACACAGCAACCATCTCCACCCATGTAGTCTTAAAACCTGACACCCGGGCCAGCTGAGCTACTTTTAGGCTGCCGGGGCCTAGCTAACATGGCACCGGACAGTGACATAACCAGAGCGGCATGGGAAAGTGAATGACAAGATATGTAGAGGAACATTGATGTAGCCACACTGGGTATAGCCAGAACACTAAAGTGAGAAGGCCTAGAGGTCACATATCTAGGTGCTGCTTTATTTCAATGAAATAGCTAGGCTATCATGTGCAAAAGGCCTCTGACTGGACAGAATACAAACGGTGGGAACTGCGCAGCTGTTGACAAGCCAGCCATTTGGGACAGCGCTCCATGTCCCGAGCTTCCAGCGGTACACCTACACCACAGCGTAGGGTTGCTATACTGGCTGGCAGGCTGGTTATACTGGTACCAACATTAAAAACCTGAGCCTCAGATTAAGATGTACTTGGGTCCAACAGCTTCATAATCATAGACAAGCCTGATTAACTACTCAAACCGTTACAGTACAGAGTCTGTGCTCTACCTTGCCAGAGTAGACCTACCAGGAAGCTCTGCATGTATCAGTCTAATATGTACGTGCTAGTGTCCCGTATCTGCCTACCTGCTGCTGTGACTGCGTGGCGTTGGCTCCCTCGTAGAAGTGTCTCTCTGCATCGTCATAACGAGACTTATCGAACCAGATGTTCTCCGTGGCAAGGCACTCCAGTCCACTCATTTTGGTACTGATGGAGGACAACACATTCAGTAACAGCCCTCCGAAGGTATCAAAATAATGCATCAATGTGACTGGCTAGTAATACCGATTATGTACAGTTTCACACACATCCAGCCAAGCAATCATCGGTAATCATCAATGTGCAAATTAGAGACAGACATTGCTTAACCAAGAGCTGAAATAGGAAACTGGACATTACAAGTTAGAATTAAAACTACATGCTGAGCCACTGACAGGGCATTGTGAGAAAAGCAAGAGACAATACAACACATCAAATAGACATCTTGAGAAATCTATTTGTTAATAAAGCAACCGTTTAATAAATACACCCAAGTGGTAACAAAAGTACACATTTTCATTCTACTAATGGATTACTGGAGCAAACAGACTTTCACCACAGAGTCAAATAGAATTGCCTTGTTTGCAAACTCGGGCTTATTGTACAATAGCTTGGCCACTGACATCACACACTGCCGTTAAGTTATGAACCGGCACATGCCCATGTGGAGTATCAATTACATAATACGGCCTGTGAATCAGTCAGACTTATTGAGGCGTTACCTTGTCTAACCTTCACCTTACACTGCTAAAGATGCTGCTACACAGTAACACAGCAGAACAAATTCAAAACACTCCAAGTTAAGCAGTAGTTAGTGAAAATAAAAACAAAAGAGAATGCAACATAAAAGTAAACAAACTGTAAACCAAATATCAAAGCAATGTCTCCCATTCCCTGAGTAAGGCTGGTGTCATACTTGTCCCACTTGGGCCAGCCTTGTGTCTCAGAGAGGCCCCTCTTCCTGTGGCTGGGACCTCTGCTGACCCTACTCCCCTGCTCCGTCTCAGACGGTGCACGGTTGTGCCCCCTAGTGGACCGTCTGCGCGGGGCCCCGGGGGACCTGGATGCGGTGTCCTGCTCCTGGCCATGGGGACGCTTGGTGCCAAAGAAGACCCTGGTGCCACGCTGGTTACCACCCTCTGCCTGCAAGCCCCGACGGACAGAGCTGCCCGGCCACTCTTCTTCTGCACGGGACACGTGGCTCTCAGACTGAGACAGGCGCGTACGGCGCCCCCTATCGCCGACGCCCCTAAAGTGCAGCTCATCTCCATTCAGGCTTCTTCTCTCCACAGCAGGGCCAGTCCCTGGCCTGAGCCCAGCCAAAGGCACGCCATGCTGGGTGTTTGACCACTGCTGATCCATTGCTTAACAGAAGGGGGGTGTCCTCCTTACTCAACAGTGTGTGGGGGAGAAGCAACAGGCAGCGGAGCCATTACTTTGTCACTTGAACTCACTCGTTAAGATAGGCACAAGCATGTGAGGCTGAAGAAAACAGTTGGCATGGCAATGCCAATGTGGTCTTACAAGCAAGACAAAGGAAAAATGCCAATTGAAGTACATTCATTAATCTGTACATTCAATCTAGTGCAGATTAAACCCATTGATCAATCTCACATTGGACATTCAAAACCAAATAATGTAAATGCTGACAAACTACAGGCATGGGTGACAAATACTATTAATAATGTCCAAACGTTTAGTCAAAAGTGTATTTAGTTAGAAAATGTAGGTTAACAGTGTTCGCCAATTTGGGGGAGAGGCATTTGGCTCACCTTGTGTAGCCTACTTTAGGGTACTTATTGTGGAACGCAATACTGCAATTCAAAAACAGATGTATTGCTCACAAATATGTTTAATAACATTAGGCCAAACAAGCAAATCAGATTAAAATGTAATATACTTAAATTCGTGAAGTCCTACATAGTAGTCTACTTTGCCAAGTGTCACAGATGCGTTGCAGTAAAGACACCCTATACTATCCCATGCAAAACACACAATCAAATAAACATAACTATTTCATAAAAATCACTTCATTATCAAAGCACAGCCCTTTCGATGTTAATTTTGAAAAATGCAATGTTTACACAAATTCGAGCATTATATGAAATCAGAGTACTCACCTAACAAAATGGAAAATATTACATAACCCCAAAAGAAAAACAAATGTACAATACTGACGTAATGCATGCAACATTAAACTGATTGACAAACATTAAACGGGCTGCATAAACCTAGATAAACCTGATATAATCCAAATAATATCATGAAATATGAAGAGCTAACGTTGTAGCCTATTCAGCTACAGTACACAGGATGGATGTCATCTGTTCCTTGAACAGCCAACCAACCACTTCCACTCAACTTTGACAGCCACAAGAACTTACCGATAGACACGTGGCGCTAGAAAAGTTACATTTAAAAATAGCATTTCTCTATACAAACGACATTACATTGTGTCTACATAATCCGTGGTGTTACTGTAACTTTGCAGCACTTACTATTGATCTAATCGACGTTTTATCAAGTCAAGTTCTTCTTGCGTGCTCTCGGTTGTAACCCGACGGTAGAAGAGAATTTGCACGACTGGACATACCGCATTCGTATACAGCTGATGGGGGAGTAAAATATAACTGCCACCGTTTAATATTGCATTACAATCGTTTGTTCAATGTATTTTGAATAAATCCAAATGTGGAAAATTACAGTAATTTACGTGAATCGTTGTGCGATAAATGTTGTGTATGTTTTTGAGAATAATTTCGAAGTGATAATTTGGTATGATCCATTAGTTACAAAACTCAAAAGACTACATTTCCCGTGCTTATTTCCTTAACACCATACCCTATAGTTTTACTCAATTTAAATGTCGGTCTGCTTATGCTTTTCCAAAACCTAATAGGTCTATTTAATAATAAAATAAAAACATACTGCTCATTTAGCCTACTATTTATCCTTATGTATCCATTACATTCAATATGATAAATAATTAATTGTGTCTGGAAATAACTGTAGTTGAATTAAACAAACAAACAAACAAACAAACAAACAAACAAACAAAAGGGCAGGATAGTCAGTGACTATTCTAATAGGCTATATTGTGATTAGCATAAAGGAATATGCTTCTTCCCAAATAGTTTTGTAGGTAGGACTCATGCCCCTCTCCTTGTCACAGTAGTAATACATGTCAGAAATTCATAATAAAATATTCTGTGTAACTCTGAGAAGGCAACATTTAGGTACACATCTGCACAGACAAACAGGCTGATGATTGTTGCATGCATTCTGGCTCCTCCACCACAGTCTCCTGGGCAGCAATTAGTTACTAGTAACTAGTTACTGTAATGTTATTACTTTTTCAGAAAGTAGTAACTTCTACTATATCCAAAATAATAATAATATTACAATTACTAATCCAAGTAACTAATAGTTACTGCGTTACAAAAACAAGTTTTTCTGGTCTGGCAAACTTAGGTTAGACTAATTGAGCCAACCTGTCCAATCATCTGGTTTGAGAGGCTGCAATGTTTTCACTTTGGCTGATTGTTGACTCCTAAGGTTAATTTTTGTTCCAATAAAGAGGATTCAACTCTAAAATGAGCTGGCTACACAGGTTGTCATTTTTAAGAAGGTGTGAGATAGGGTAGTGATTGTGAAAGTAATATTGTAATGTAACTAGTAATGCAATTAATTTTAATACCCAGTAATATGTAAAGTAATAGTATTACTTTTTGAAGGAGTAATATAAGTACATAGTAACTTATTACAATTCTTGAGTAACTTTCACAACACTGCTGGGCAGTTCTTGGCACTCCACTTCTTCAATCCATCTAGACTGACATGACTTTCTTTTCACAGTTCCTCAGGCTTGTCCTCTCATCATATTGGATGAAGACCTGATTTATTACATAGGAGGCTCTATTGCAGGCACATTGAATCCTCCTTTTATCTTTATTCTTCTTTGTGGACTCTAGTCCTGCTGCTGCTTAGAACCAGTCTTGAGGGAAGTGGCAGTCTTCCTTCACCCTCAAACCCTTTCAGGGAGGTGTCACAGCCCTGCTTCACTCTGGGTCCTCATGCCAAATGTCAATGCTTCACTAACCCTGGATGCAATACGCACTTGGATCATCTCATGAAGCTCAGCTTGGCCTGTCACCAACCTGACAATTTGTTGTGAAGAACATATTTGTCTAAGTGGGATTTATGTTGTCTTGTAATAATTAGCACAGTGGAGAACTTCTTGAATTATAGCTTCGCCTGCCACTGCGACAGAGGTATTAGTTTCTGTTAATTTGCTCCGATTTGCTATTCAAAAAGTAGATCCATTTGACCATGAAGCGGATGGAATAACCAAATGGGAGTGCGAGGTTTAGGGAACCATGCCAAATTGATAGGTATTACAATAGACCAGAGGACACCAGCATATCAATGTAAATGGGCACATTTATATACACTTTTATTCAGAGCGCTTTACAGTATTTTGCCTGATATTCAACCAGTCACACACACATTCATACACCAATGGTGATTGCTGCCATGCAAGGTGCAACCAACCACTGGGAGCAGTTATGGGGTTAGGCATCTTGTTCAAGGATGCTTACAGGTAGGTCAACACCAGGGTTCGACCCCACGACCTTCGGGCTGGAAGCCCAACACCCAGACCATCCATGTCTCTGGGGTTTATCCACTGACTGCCCATAAGAGATAGTAAATGCCTAGTGTTACAGAGTGTGGCCTGCATGCCATCAGTGCTTAACTCTAACTAAGGATTTGATATGCACAAGAGAGAATATTCCCTCTATTGCTATTGCAACAATATTATATATGGTTTTATTTCACACATGCAAAGACTATAGGTTCACTCTGAGTGTGAGTGCCTAAAAGATATCCATCCATCTGTCAGGTGATGTGCAGGCAGGGTGGACCCAAAAGCACGACACGCGGGTTCTCCAAATACAAGGGTTTTATTTCCAGATTTCACAAACAGACGCGCACACGGAACAGAGGGCTGACGTTAAATGAAGATTCGACAAAGACAACAGAACACACTAGG
>JAODUK010086199.1:0-14202 GCA_027564635.1 Typhlichthys eigenmanni
TTAATATCTTTTTTGATACTAATTAATAGCTGTCAGATTACTTCTGAGAAGAAAACCGCAGTGTTATACTCTCTCATGACAAGACTGGCAAAGGACGGGGATCACAAGACATTACAGTAGGCTACTGTAATATACCTTTAGTCAAATTCACCAAAAATTTTTCTCGCATTTCGTTATCTTACCGTTTTCTGTGCGCTTCCAAAAAATTATCCAATACTTTTACACAAAGTGGCGAACACTACTTGCAACAACAAAGCCGCAGAAGCTTACTATACAATGTGTTTCAATGTGTGAGGCGGTGCTGTGGAGGAATATTGTTTTGATTTGAGGTCGAAATTAGCAAGCGTTCTCGAGAATGAATAACCCTGCCTTTAAGACACAAATAATATTGATACATGAGATGTTTACCTTTCATCCTTATTTCAAATATTTTCGGACACATATAATTGATCCAATCAGATCAAATGTGTAAGTCCATATAACGAACATTTTCTAAATGGTAGGGTTTACAACATAAGTTTATTAAATAATATATTGTAGATAGGGACACACAAAGTGTTGGTGTGGACCTACTGTATATAAACATTTTACTTTGAATAATGGAGTCATTACTGTAAGATGAATTAATTAATCTTATTTAACATAAATCAGTGTTGACTCAACAACTCACAAACACATTCACTCACATATTTGTGTGTTTAATATTTGCAATAGGACCTTAATTTGACATTGTGGATGATTAGAATTAGCAAAACTATGCATAAATAAGTAATTTACAATAAAGGCTGCGATAATGAAATCTCATCTCATTACAAATTGTCAAAGAAATCTTAAAATAGGACTGATGTGACATTAGAGAGCAACAAAGCCAAATACTTTACACAATGTTGTCTTGGCTTCGATACCCGTGTTATGGTAATTGGTGTTTATTTCGCATTTGTTGCACAAGCTGACTTTTGCTTCTGGTTAATTAATAAATTAGCTACGCTATATTTTTGCTGTCTACAAAGCCCTATACCTCAGTGGGAATCTTGGCCCTGCTCTCCAATTAGACTGTTGTCACTGATAGGCTATAATTGGATTGGGGAGCCAACTGCACCTGTTGTTAGTCCATGTAAATTGTGAATGCAAATTATGTATGTGCCTCAGCAGCGAATGGTTCACGATGGGCATAGTGAGTGAGTTCAAAGTGTGATTACTGTAACCAAATAAACTATTGTGAATGGCACAAGTTGGTTGTGCCATTATTATATCTTTACACTTTTCAGGACTTGAATTGTATGAGTCACCTGTTATCTCATACATGAATGTGTGCATAGAGCAGTGATCCCCCCAACAAAATGATTGTGGACATCGTCACGCATGCAAACACAAGTAAGATAATAACATAAAAAAACAGCAATAATCATCACCTGAAATCAACTGTTTGCACATTTTGATTTTAAAGATAGATAAGTACAAGTATCTCGGGGTCTTGTTTGCGAGTGAGGGGACATTGGAGCAGGAGATTGGCTGGAGAATCGGAGCAGCGGGAGCGGTATTGCAATCACTTTGCCGCACCATTGTGATGAATAGAGAGCTGAGCCGGAAGGCAAAGCTCTCGATCTACCGGGCAGTTTTTGTTTCTACCCTCACCTATGGTCATGAAGGGTGGGTCATGATCGAAAGAACAAGATCACGGGTACAAGTGGCCGAAATGGGTTTTCTCAGAAGGGTGGCTGACGTTTTCCTTAGAGATAGGGTAAGAAGCTCAGCGAGTGAGGAATTAGCAATAGAGCCGCTGCTCCTTTGCGTCGAAAGGAGCCAGTTGAGGTGGTACGGACATCTGGTAAGGATGCCCCCTGGGCGCCTCCCTTGGGAGGTGTTCCAGGCACGTCCGGCTGGGAGGAGGCCTCGGGGAAGACCCAGGACTAGGTGGAGAGATTATATCTCCACACTGGCCTGGGAACATCTCGGGATCCCCCAGTCAGAGCTGGCTAATGTGGCTTGGGAAAGGGAAGTTTGGGGTCCCTTGCTGGAGCTGCTGCTCCCGTGACCCGACTCTGGATAAGCGGGACAAGATGGATGGATGGATTATTTTATTACATTTTATTAAAACATGAATAGGGGTTCAGTTATCTTTTGCCCTGAAAATGCCGGTACAAACGTTGTACTAAGTAGAATCAGTACTTTTACTTTAACCAGAGTAATTTTTTAATCAAGTATCTGTACTTAAGTAATGACTTACAGTAGTGTACTTTTGACACCTCCTACAGGGCACATAAGTGCATTTCTCAGCCGCCTAGGAGGATTAGAGCAGACAGCCACTAATCAGCGTGCCAAAGCCACAGATAGTGAATGATGATGGGCAACGAGGCTGAGAAGGAGTTGGCATACTATACATTATAGTGTACCGTAAGAAGAGGAAACAGTGGAGGAAGAGGAATAGCCAGATTATGGTTTGAAAATGTTATATTTAGTGTGGCTCTAAAACGTTGGTTAGTGATCCTTTATAAAGGCCACTGTGACGTTTGACAGGCAATTCAAACAAAAAGCAAGACAAACTGTGTCTGATCCTGGTCATCCTTTTCAAAGCACTTATTATAAAACGGCCCTCGGGAAGATGCAGTAGAGCTGCTACAATAGCCAAGAACATCTGCAAAAAGTCTTTCATACTGAATGCAATAACTACTGTACATTTCTAAACATCATTTTGACTGGAACCATCACTCGTTTGTATTGTGCTTATTGGTGACATTTATTTATGTGATGGTGATTTACTGTGATGTGTTTTAACTAACACGTGAAACCAAAGGCAAATTTCCACATTTGTGGACAATAAAGGTGATGATGATTATTATTATCTTTTACACTGTACATGTGTAACGGTGGCCAGCCATAGGACACTCTGGCGACACAAGCCAGGGTCCCTGGGTTTTTGGCCTGCCTTGTAGGAGCGTCCGCTCTCTGCGTGGGAGATCGGGGTTCGATTCCCCGAGGGGGACGGACAATCTCCGTCACACATGCAAATAGTACACAAACACACACATACACACAGCTTGTGGGTGTGCGCATGCGCGCTTTTTGGCCAGGATGTTGTTGACCAGCTGGCATTGTGTTGTCTCGGCCAGAGAGCAACCACGAACAGGAATAGCTTGCACACACCTCTCAACATCACAGCATCCCAGGAGAAACACAATCTGTCGACTTGCAACACCTCACCATCTCCTGACCTATTAAATCCACCCATTGTGTCATTTCATGTACCGGCTCCATCTTCATAACTCTTCTAGTCAGCCATGCTCTATCCAGGTGCCTGTCTTTGTTCATTACCCAATCAGTGTTCAGCATATACTGTAAAGGTATGTACAGTAGGAGGATTTTAGAGCTATATTTAGTGTCATTTGTTAGAAATGCCATAGTCATCATTGCTTGTCAATCACATGAACGGGTGCATATACAACAGGTTTGTCAGTGGCAAACCAACGGGGCTCCATGGGGAGAAATGGAGCAGTGGATGAGAGGGTGGGTTTATGGGTTGTTGATATTAAAACATCTTGCAAACTAGTTAATTTCTAGCTAGCTCTCATTGCAACTCTCAGATCCTATACCTAAAGCAGCTTTTAGCCATGTGCGGCTATACAGTATACAATATACAATGCTAAACACTCCCCTTGCCAATACAAATCATACAATGCCATTGTATTGACTGAGGGGTGAGCATGATTCCAAATGTGAAAGATACATGTCACTGTCATTATGTACATACATATTGCCCTTTCTGGTGTGAAGGAGATGCCTTCCGGATGAATCATCTTGCCATTTCAAGTGTGGAGGGAATTTGTCACATTGGGTCTCTCTTCAAGTTATGGTACTGTTATTAATAGTACCTTAATTTGTTATATCTGCTTCACTCATTTAGTCCACTTTAAACAATTGTTGTGCAGCTAACAATTCCTATAGTGTAGTAAAGGGGCATGCTAATTCACCAGTCTCGATGTATTATTATATCTCAAAGTTCAATTATAATTTTCTAATGGAGTAAAAATCCAGAGAGAATAGCCCTCTAATGACATTCAGGCATGTCAGCATTCCCGTAGGCTAACTTGTGAGGCTATTTATCTTGACTTGATTATTGACCGGGTCGGACCAAAACTCAGCAAATTACTCGAAATGTTCTTTAACCACAGTGGTTAAAGACTGATATTGTATTCAACCAAGCTGTAATTAATTGACAACTATTAAACAAAACCAAGCTCCAATCAATGTCATTTTGGAAATGCCAAACCATGTAGGCACAACACATTTCCACCCCAGGTTTCATCAAAATTGGGCCAGCGGTATCTGAAATATTGCTTTTGATGGATATACAACTCATTTTAATAGGCTCCCTCCTGGTTTCATTGTAGAGAATATCTTTCAACAAAGTTTTACAAAACATTGAAAACAAAATGTGTGTAATGTGATGGTGCAGATACAAATGTGTAGAAAAGGATTTCAGCCACTATGCATATTTGAAAAGGATTCTCCTCAATTAGAGTTTGGAATTTCCCTTGCAGTTTAAACCAGACAAACATTAGCGAATGTTTTCAAAAATGTTTTTGTTTACTTTGAATTTACTGCAAACGTTTGTGAACACAGGTGTTCTCAGAAGGTAGTCCTTGATAAACAAACATGGCTGCTGGATTAAGGGAGTTATCCAGGAAAAATATAATTTTGGTCATTTTAGTTTATCTCATAGACCGTATATGAAATGGACAAACTCTCTGCGACGTCACCCATGTTTTCTCTGAAGAACGTGTTTGAAGCTCAAGATGTCCTGGCTCTGGTCGTCACCATCTTTGCAGTACCTGACTCAAAATCACCTCTACTCCTCATCTCAAGACTCTCATAAAGGCTGACACCGTTTCTCTACACCTCCCCTCACAGAGATACTTTCAAATTTGGTGAATGTTCATAGTAACTTTTCTTTTAACTTTAAAATGTTTTGTGTAAACATTGCACATTTTTAGATTTAAATTGTAACACTTAGTCCAGGGTGCATGTGTGTTCGCTGAGAACTACCTCCTCAGACATTTGTGTCTTTTCACAAATATTCAGTTTGCAGGCATTCTACTATCTAAATTTACAAACTAAACTAAATTTACAATCATTAACCCACCATTGAAATGACAATGAAGCATTCAACAATCACTGCAGATTTCAGAAGGTTCATCAGGCTACAGTAGCACAGGTATGGGCTTTATGAAGAGTAATCAGTTGTGAATAGTAAAGTTGACTACATATTTAAAGGTGTAGTCAATGATTCAGAGAGTATCTCTTCAAGGTCCGCTAGCTGACCGTTTTAATTGTGCACGCTAATCTGTTGTTTCTACACAGACCTGGCTCTGTAAATTGGAACACAAAATGGTGCAGACACACACAAAACACTATCCTGAAGTGAGAGGTGGTTTTCTTTTGATCTGATTGAGTTCAAATATCATCAATCGTTATCCAGCATCCCTGACTCCACCTTAATTGGAATATATTGCAAGGAGTTTGTGAGACGTCTGTCCACTCCAACAGTGCTACATATAGACAAATAACTCCCAAAAACAAAATATTCAGTGATGTTCCAGAGATAAAGCCCTGAGCTCCACACAGACTGCGTCTTTGTCTGTAATTAACCTTTCCATGATTATAACAATCATGTCCCTTAATTACAAGTTTCTGTTATGTTGAGAGTTCAGGTGGAAAGGAAATCTGAAATGGCAGTGGCAAAAGAAAGCTGTGATTAGGCTGATTAACATGACCATGAGATTGCAGGCAGTTTATTGGTGCCACTTGTCAGCCAATGCAGCTATGTTTACAATATTGTGTTTGAGTCTGTGTGTGTACAGCACTTGTTTCAGAGATTTAGCTGTCTGACCTGAAAAATTATTTTGTTACACTATAGTTTCAGCCTTACCTTATAAAAAAACAACAGCTAAGGGATTGTGAAAATGTACATCCCATTTTCCTTTGAACATTCACACAACCCTCACAAACCGCATTACATATAGAAAGATCAATACATAGTCAGCAAAACCAGGTGGACATACCTTATGAAGCATTCTGCTTGCCAACTTTATATACTGTATTGCAGGACAATAATAACCAACTTTCAAGTCATAATGTGTAAGCCCCCAATCTTATATATTTGATGTTCAGTCAAATTACATATTGTATTGGTTTAAATCGGTTTAAATTCCTTACATTCATGAATAAAATATATCATATTTAATTTAAAAGTGCACACTAGAACAACTGTGTACTAAATCCCCCATAAACCATACACAAACCTGATTTGTGAATAGCCAGCGATTCTAAATTGCAATTGATTGTGAAAAGTAGATTGATACCTCTTTCCTGTACCTAAGGCCCAAACAGTGCAAGGTCAAACTTTGTGTACGCCATAAATATTCCTGCACAGCATAACTGCCAAAATCATCTTCATCATATTCTATATATATATCTCCATCTCTCTCTCTCTGCAGCCTTCCAGTTCTAATGCATTACTGTTTTGTACTCAGTTACTAAAATAAAAATATCTCGGCTGACAGGGTTTTGACAGCAGCGCCAGTCCACTCCAGCCAGTTTCTTCTTCATTTGCTTCTCTGCCCGGCTCCCTCTCAAGTCTCCTCTCCTCTGATGAGCACAGGCTGTCTTTCTTTCATCCGCTTTCATCTTCCAACGTTTATTTTCTGGAAAGTGTACAATGATCATTTCTGCCTTAATGGTGTATATAAGTCCTTCTGCACTATTACATTCAAACTCAAATAAAAAAAAAAACACCTCTCCATTCAATGCCATAGGGTGCTCCCTCAGAAACTATGCCCCACACATTGGAAATGCATTTCCAAGGCTGGGATATTGTTGTGAGTGGTCGGCACCACTTTTACAGAGCCAGGGCTGTGTAGAATGACTATTATTTAAGTATGATTCTTTTTTCAGCATGCACAGAGAACAGTAAGATAGCAGGCCATGAGGATTTTTAGTGAATTTGACTAAATGTGTATTAGCTTGCCATCACTTGCTATATATGTTACGAGGCAGAGAGGCAACTGTTGTATTAAATGTCAGAGAACGAAACAGACAGGAGAAGGCGCCTGGAGAGATGCAAATAAAACAGAATATCCAGGCATGTTTACCACCCATGAAACCTCAGTGAGGTAGAATTTTGGTGTTCTGGATTCAAAGGAAAATGTAATTTTGCTTGTGTTTGTATATACAGTAATGAAATAGTCAAGGTTCAGACACATCTGTTTTCCTTTCTACCTCTTTTCCTACTTCTAGCCTAACTGCACTACCAAATAAGAAGATGCCAAAGGTTTTTTTCCACCTCAGCATTTCCATAGGTTTCTCCAATGTACCCAGGAAGGGGGAGAGTGATTCACCCCCAACCATCATACAGGCAAAGCTTAGATATTATTCCTTTGGCTCACTGAGGTGATTGAGGCAGGGATGTCTCCAGAAACAATTTTGAGCAGTGATTTATGTATATTTTGGTTGTTAACCTTCCCCTGTACTGCTCGGAGGGGTTGTAGAAGGTCGGCAGAGAGAAATTAAGGCCGTGTCTTGGATACAGCAGGATAAACTAGAACATAATAACGGCTATTTGATGAAAGTCAAGAGACAAGCAGAAGGAACAGCGGGACATACTAATGGATTGCCACATCACAGAATGGGAGATGGTAGGCATATACAGTACAGGATCATAAACAGGAATGAGATGTCCCAAAAAGGTATATTTGACTGCCATCTCCATTAAGAGACCCTTCTAATGCCACACCTTGGAGCATTCAAAGCAACATAAATTGCAATGGCACTGAACTTTATTAAAAGAAAACATTTTCCGTGCAGTTTGTTGCTATTTGTGCTGAGATGATACAATATAATGATTCAATCTACTCCATAGTAACAAGGGAGCCTTTTCAATTGCAGTTTTGACATTTTGCATAATGTGGTGCAGCATTAGCAGAAACATGACATCAGTGGCCCATATAGCACTGACACATTCCCATCACACAGCAGTGGTTTGGAAGGACTCAATACAGTGCCATTATTAGCTATCATGCTACCCAATCACACGCTATACTACCTGCCACAATACAGTGGAAGGTTAAATGTGCACCTGTGAAGTGGCATATGACTTTCTGCCACTAGATGTCACACTAGTGCACCAAAATCTCAGACCAAAACAAACAGTGGGCCACACACACAGAATTGTGAACAGGATGGTCTGGGTGTTGGGCTCCCAGCCAGAAGGTTGTGGGTTCAAACTCTGGGTGTTGACCTACCTGTAAGCATGCCTAATTCCCTACCCCTTAACGTGCAACTCTATGTCAAATACGTCAGTTTTTACAGATTTCGGATAGGTTAAACGGTATCCTTGTTACATTAATTTAATTAAAGAAAGCAATATCTTTCTATCCCGCCCGCGGGATAGACAAAGGAATTTGCAAAGATCGGTTTTCCATATCGGCCATTAGAAAGGCAAATCGTACTACCACCGATTTCATATTTTGAGTGGAAATTGGCCGATTCAGATCTGCTTCCGATCTGCATCCCTACATTTAACGCTTTGTTCCACTCTCACTTGACTCCCCTGCCCTCCCAACAAGCATGTATTAATTAAAATAAAAAAGTATTTTTGTATATATTTCCCAAATGTTTTTAATATAAATGTATCTTGTTTCTAAAATGTATATTACTGCCTTAGTCAAATGTTCAATACTAATGCATACTGTATATACTGTATCTCAGCCAAATGTATTATAAATATCTTTATATTTGCCTATTTACAATTTAAGATGTCTGTTTTTAAAGGCGTCCTGAAATAAAATGTTGTATTGTTATTATTATTATTATTATTATTATTATTATAGTCGATTACACTTAATACCTTATACTGTAGCAACTGCATCAACTCATCAGACCACCCTGCAAAAACCTGGTCTAAAGTCAGCGCGAGGCACATTATAAATATAGTATCACCTACGTGTGTACACTCTGCTTGTTACACACACAGGGACGTGTACAATGTCTAAAAGAGTACAATGTGAAATATTAGTGTGTTTTATTGTACGTTACGCCCAAAACAGACCATGTGTTAAAATTGTATTTTATTTGTATTCAAACCAAATGCCTATTTGTTGCACAAAAAAAAGAAGACTTTAATTTGTAATGTTTGTGAGAAGGGCCCACTTCACATTTTTGCCCTGGACCCCCAGACACCCTTGCATCGCCCCTGACGCCAGTGTTCTCTTGCCCTGCAGAAACTGTTTACCAGCAAGCTATTATAGGGTTCAGACACACAAACAAAATCAGGGCATGCTCCTTTTTGATCTACTTTGTGAGAGGGATTATGGAGGGATTATAGAAAAAAAGACCAGTGTATTAATACTACACAACAAAAAGCACATCCACCTGTTCATGTCTGATTCATTGACCTTAGTAAAACAACAGTAACATGTTTTCTGTCTATAAATATACCTTTTATAGCAGGGCGCAGATTTGGAAATAACATTTTAAATAGGTGATATATAGCTGCTGTGAAATACGACGTGTAAATGTGTTTCCAATAGAGATGGACCGTTTTTTAACTTTGAATGTAGCCTACAGCCTATATGCAAATAGAGCGAAGCAATTGCATACGCTAGTAAACGCGTGCCTGCAATTGGTTGCGGCTCGCAGCATGTTGGATTTGATTTATGCGGGGCTAGTGGACGCGCACTTGCCACTTGAGCCAGTCATTGGCTGCTGATGCTGCTAAGCGCCCAGTCCGCGTCAAATCACGCTGAGCCTCAGCGCTGGAATTTCAGTCGACGGCCGGGCACGAGCAACTGCCTGGACCAGATAGGACTTTTGTTTTGCGAGTCTAGTCGCTCTTCTAATTTTATAAGGATCAAATAACCCCACCGGCAAGGACACTTGGACATTCTGGCGGGATGGCAGGCGCAAAGTGCCTTTTGAAAACGCCGAGGTGAGGGGCTGCTGTCAATAAGAATCGTGTAATAGCTGTGTGTAGTTAATATCATAGCTTCCAAAGTGACTTATTTAATTGCTTGTTTATAGAATACGAATGCAAACGTGTGTAGTTTACATAATAATATATGCCCTATGTTACGGTGACTTGTAAGTAATTAAACGCTGCATATTATCAGTGGTATCGTTTATATTCTATACATTTCAAATGACTTGTCAATTTAAATATTAAGGTTTAATTGGCCCTTCCAGTCTTTCATGATGATAATAAATACATCAATTGTGATGATGATCATTATGATGATGATGATGATGATGATGATGATAAAGAGGACTAAAACGCGCCATCATTTGGCCACTATAGCCTATCGCCGTGTAAGCACTCACCCTAGCAAACACACTACACACATGCACCACCAGAGCATTTCCAGTGACTTATACAGCCATGATTCGGGTCTGTCTTTTCCAGACATCTATTACAGAGGTTAATTGTGTCTTTGAGTCGGTAGATTGAAGTGCGTACCTGGTGCGCCAAGGGCGCATGGGCACACCAACCTGTCAGTCATGAGGGCTCGCGAAGATTAGAAGGTCGTGCTCGACAAATATTTTCATCGACAAATATTTTCAGCGAAAATTGCTATAGGCTAGGACTTTCCCCAGTTATTTTGATGGCTTTATAGGTTAAAATCAAGCAGTTCATTAGGCTGATGCATAGCGTGTGTGTGTGTGTGTGTTCGCCTCGCGAATGTGCGTGTGTGTCGCCTCCGATACGTGATGTTGTGGTGGAGTATTTTTGACGCATCTCAAACTGATATTTACATATTCCTTTTGACTGTTTTTGTAACCCCTAAGAACCTCTTTCTTACATCTAACATGTATTCAAGTTTCATTTTTAAAACAATTCAGGCATCCATCTGTGTTTTAAATAGTTTTTGCTCTTTCATCTTTAAGCTTTATTGTCTCATATCATGTTGTTCATCTCTGTAAATGCCTAGAATGAGTGTGTTCCAAGAGTGTATGAAAAAACCCAACAACAAATGAAACAGATTTCTTCATTCTATATGAATCTGTTTTTGACGTTAAACAAGGCTGTGACAACATTGGTCTTAGGGTCAAATAGCAGTGTCTGGCAAAGTCAGTTAACGCATTGAAACCAGAAATGGCTAAAATAGGCTGCATAACTTCTCCGATCGTCTCCAATTGCAGTAATTTGCTAATGGGTGTAGCGTTTGGATAATCTCCAGACAAAAGCTTTCTGAGAGAATTCACACAGTTAAGAAGACATAACAATAATCAATCAAACATTTAGGCAGGTATAGTTTACGATAAAATGAGAAACAGGATACTGTAGGTGCAGTTCACATTGTAATATTGGGAGTTCATCCAATTTGGCCATATTTAATTTTTTTCTAAGGTATCTACCCATTTACAGTGATGACGTACATAAGCGTGCGCACACATTTTTGCAACAGAATTACGATTGAATCCAATGACTTGTCAAGCTGTGCAAGAGCATTAACCATCAAATATCACATTTAATTAATTGTAGCCACATCGGCTTGTTTTTAGGCATGATTATTATCTAGGGCAATATTATTTTCAATGTTTATATGTGCTTCGTATGTCTAATATCGTTGCTTATATTTGGATAGTAAACTAGTCGTCAGTTTTCGGTCGACCGCAAATGAGAGGTCAAAATTCTAGGTCAACAGCAGACCAATATCCAGTATGGATGTCAAGACACCAGAAATTGTGTAGTCGATACCAATACCAGTTTTCCAGGTTTACCAGGTTCTCGATACTCATTTCAATACGTGGTGAAAAAATAATAAAATTATATTTAAATATATATTGTGTATGAATATTATTTACACACACACACACATATATATATATATATATATATATATATATAGATATATATATATATATATATAGATATATATAGGTATATATATGTATATATATAGATATATATAGGTATATATATGTATATATGAATAAAAGTATGAATAAACAAAAGTATAAATAAATATACAAATAATTTTTTTTTAATGAATAAAAAAGGCTATTTCTGTATTTATACATGTATTCATGTATTTATTTGTGCATTTCTACATTTATTTATTTATTTATTTATTTATTTATTCTTACATTTATGAATTATATATATACCTACTTAGGTAGGTATCTAGGCTAGGGGCGGAAGTAGTAGCTCCAACCACACCCCTATAAGCAATCCGGCACAAACATCCACCAACCTCCGTGCTCACTAATGTACACCAGGTATTTGAAATGCGGTTTTCTTCCTGAACACAAATAATCTTTTAAAATATTTGTTTGAAATTACATTATATGTGCTTACAACGTATTTGTATTTGTAACCGTCCCTACTGGGTTTCCTACCTTGTTATTGGTGCATCCCGTCACACAGCAGCTTCTAGGCATGCTTTTTTTTTTTTTTTTTCCGCAGACCAAAGTACAAGGAGGTGTAAAATGCATTTTTTGGGTTGTATTCCCACTCTGAAGATATATAAAATTACAGAAAAATTATCATCTAGGACACATAGCAGGTGAAATAATGTTGAGTCATAAGGATAATTGCAAAAGAGATCATTTATTTATTGTACGTACTGCATATATGGCGCTTAACAGGACTTCTGGTGCTGAGCTGCGTGCGCATATGTTTGTGAAGTTGGCATGATGTCGGCAGTGAATGGGTCTATACTGTAGCTAAACGGTTGTGTCCTGTATTGTAACTTGGGCAGGGTGCAGTTTTGTTTAGTGATTACTCAGTTTGGTGGTTGGGACCTAGCCTGGTGTAACACAAAATGCACTTGGTTAATAGGGTCTGGATAACCTGACATTGTTTACACAAAACAATTGGGGCAGCCCTCCATTGAAACTGTTTTAAAAGGGCAATCGCTTTCAAAAATACTTGGCAGGTGATTGGACGAAACTGTGAACCAGCAGAGCCAGTTCAACTCTTGCTGAAGCGAGTCAGAAGAAGAGTGAAAACATATTTTCCATTGAGAAAATAGTGCCATTCTTTGCTCTTCTAATACATTGTAATAAAACTGATGCTATTGCAGCCCCACGTTAACCTCCTAGAGGCTTCTATTGGCCACCTAATCCAAGTCAGTATGATGCTGATTGGTCACACACTAGGTTTCATGCGCTCCAGACTGATTATCGCGGCGCCAAACTGAAGACTAGGATCTGGGCATGCCCTTTTGGGAAGTGTTCACAGTCCTTGCATTTATAAACCTTGGTTTAATTTTGAAAATATTGGAACAGCCTTTAACCAAACTGTTTGTATTGCTTCATCTAGCGTAATTCTAAACATACACTTTACTTCAGTGTCATCACACTTAGCCATCCTGATTGGTCCACCATCCAGTGTGTCTGTGTGAACGCTAAAGCGAACAGGGTTCCCAGACTATAATCTCAGCATAACATTTATCTGAGAGTAATAGTTGGGCAGAGCCAGGCTAGATGGGGCCACTAGACAGATCCCAATGTTTTCAAGAGTGAACTCTTTTTCTTTATCATTTCAGTATTATTATTATTATTAATATTATTATGTGTATTTCTGTACCTGGGTACGATAGTAGACACTAAAGCTGTTGTCTCTCTCTTCCCCCCGCAGTAACTTCCAGACTTATGCGGTGCTTGAAGTCCCAGAGACGATGGAGGCAGAGGGAGTTAGCACAGAGAGCACCTTAGCCTCTTCTGTCACCGCCTGTAAGAAGGTACAAGAGAAACACAGAGGAGTGTGTGTGAATGCGTGAGTGTGTGTGTGCGTGTCTGTTTGTGTATGCTTGTGTGTGTTGTGTGTGTGTGCGTGCGTGTGTGTGTGTGTGCGCGCACCTATTTCTTGTCGAAGTGTGAGTTTATTACTAAAGTTATCTGACAATTTCTTGTTTGTTTTCTGATCATTGCTCTTTTTCTGAAGAATGAATGCTGCTTAAACTGGAATTATATCAGCATATGTATTTCACAGAATATCACAAGCAGATTATCCACACATCTACACAAACCATAATGTATATTAAATGTAGAGTCAGTGATTGTAAGCTAATTCAGTGAATTGTTGTTCTGTGTATGCGATGAAAAATAATCAGTTTCTACCCAGCCCAGGCTTGGCAATATGTGTCATATGTGTGTGTGTGTGTGTGTGTGTGTGTGTGTGTGGGGGGGGGGGGGGGGGGGGGGGCA
>JAODUK010086200.1:0-7500 GCA_027564635.1 Typhlichthys eigenmanni
CAGAGCTTGATGATGTTGCTCGGGAAAGGGAAGTTTGGGGTCCCTTGCTGAAGCTGCTGCCCCCGCGACCCGACTTCAGATAAGCAGGAGAGGATGGATGGATACTGTGACAAGTAAATAAATTAGACAGTTCTAATGTATTTTATTCAAAACAGAGCATGCGTGGGCATTTAGTAGTCACGAAAAGCCTAAAAGCTTGTGGCTCAAGAAATCTGCAAGATATTTGGCAACACAGCTGTGAGATATTATTGCATTAAGGTTTATGTTTGCACAACTCAGAAATCATTCATTTAGAACGGGATCAGTGACAATGATTTCAGCGTGTTACCACATAGTTTTGTGACCCTATTAAATCTGCTCTGAAATGACCTAGGACATTGTTGAGTTTAATTATCTATATACATTCCATAAGGGGGATAATATTTGTGTATTTCTATGAAGACACGTCAAAGAAGGCTGACTATTATTTAGTGGAATTGCTCATGTGTGGCTGAGTGGCCACAAAATACTCTGGAGACGAGTAATGGATGATAATGTGAGCAAACAAGGCCAGAAGCAACAGGGAATGCTTATTGGGCGTGTGCTATAACTGACATCAGAAGACACTTCCATTCACTTCCATGAATGTGGAGTACAGTACGTTAACAAAATCATGTGACTTGTTTTGAATGACACAAACAAGTGTGTTTACATCAACTGTCACTGTCCCTGTGTGGAATGTAATAAATTCAGCATACATTGTACTGATGTGTGTCTAGGTACATTAGGTGTAGCCTGTCATTATGTACGCATGTGGTTATCATTGGTGGTCTTAGAATACAAACCACAACAGTTTAGTTTGGTTGTTTTTCTGAATCTATGTCTTCTCTCAGTGATGTCATCCTACACTCTACATAACCTTCACCAGTAACAACTGTGAGGAAATAAATAAATAAATAAACATTTTAAAAATAAAATATAAAATTTTAGGAAACTAAAGTGCTTCCAACCTAGCCCTGCCCTCAGTGAACTGCAGCACAATATAGCAGATAGGACAGGTGGTCATTACGCTGCCATAGCAACAGAGGTAAGGATGGGGTGGGGGTTTGAAAAGACAATGACAGGGCGGGGAGATGCTTTGCGATGGCGCAGAGCAGGATTAGATTATTTGCTCTCTGTAGTCTGTCTCAAAATGCTTTCCATTTAGGGAGATAGAAGACTGACCACAACCACATGCACAAATATGCATTGTGTGTGGTCTTTCAGCATGCAACGTTCTGAAAACAATAGCAAAATCCATCTAGCCAAGTTAAGGTAAAGGTAAGGTAAGTGTCAATTAAAGTATTAACGTACAGTAATGTGCCATATAGTATGTGTCTGTGTTGGAGCATCCCATCCTTGCATCCCAATGTACACAGCAGTCCTTTAGCCTAGTCTCAGCCTCTTCCGTCCATTAGCACTACGTCAAGTAACTGTTCTGAACGTCTAATACATATACCCGTGTACGCTCAACTGACTTTCCGGAAGAGAGGAAGTCAATATTTATTGGCTGTTAGCATTGTCCCTCACAAAGTCTGTATCCGTTATTCCGGTACGACGATACTGCAGTGCTTTATTTACTCATTTCAGTTGTTACATGCAGTAACCGTAGTCTACTTATCTACGAAACCAAGACTCTCCTGTAAGTAAAGCTGGCTCTGCGAGACTACCTTCAGCCTAATATGTGACCTATATACTGTACATCCTTCAATCAGTCACACCCAAGCAGGGCTGCATGCCAGTCAAACCCCTAAACCACGCAGATGGCTTCCCCACTCTTGTCCTGCTTGGCTCCAGCTCCTTCTCCATAACCGTTGTCATGTTAAATGAGGCTTCCTAGGATCAGCGACACCAGAGGAGAACACAGTATGGATCAGGGTCGGACCAGCCGTCGGGAGAATCAGGAGAATTCCAGAACGGCCGGTCATAGTTTCGGCTGCTATTGGCCGCTGCACTATGCAAAAATAAATGAATAGGCCTAAATAAATAAATAATATAGGCCAATTGTTTAATTGGCCACGTTCAATTAGATTGACAAATTTCCTCGAATATGTTCTTGAACTACTTTAAAACACATTTTCTGAGTTTAATATGCGTGGCGAGTGTTGCTCAGTGTCGTGTAGGAAGTGTAGCTGCATAATTGCTTTATAAGTGTTTTATAAGTATAAGTGAGTATAAATCATAATCACTATTTAGTACCAGTACCAAATGTTGCTTTCATTACATATTTCCATCTTAAATGTATGCTGCTCATTCTGATATGAAATGCATGATATTCAAAATCGGTATATGTTGACACACACGAACATATCCTTCAATTGGAACAGCGCACTATGCACTGACAGAAGTGGTTCTAGAGCCACGCTGGTTCTACCATCATCTTCTGCATCTGTACTGCTGAAACAACAGTCTAGAGCAGTAAATCACTCTTTGTTGTTGTTAGCCATGTTCAACCGACAGCCTATATGGACCTCCCAACTTCTCCTGTGTTTTCCTTGTGTTCCTTGTATCTGTTCAGTCACTGTTCCCAACCCACATCTAAAATGGAATGCACGATTTGATCAAAATATACAGCTTCCAAGGTAAAGGATGAAAGAATAGAAAGAGCACCATTATGAAAACGTAAGAGCGTCATCATATTGAGAAATCTAAAATGAGCAAAATGAGTAGAAGTCCAGATCCTATTATTGTCTTGTGTTAGTCTGTGTTCCCTGTGCCCATGTGTTCCTTGTCATTGCCTGCCTCTTGCTATGACCTATTGGGTTCACCTGTGCCTAGCTGACTCATATGGCCTGTCGTGTTCGGTTATTTAAGCCCTTGTGTTTTCTTTGTTGGTTCGTTGCCTTGTGGACACATGGTAAGTGTTAGATAGGGACTGGAGGTACCGCACCAGCAGGGAAAACACACACAACGTTATACAACACAATGCATGTTCCATGCTGGGCAGAGGTGGGATTCTCTCCCATTCAGACGAACACTGAAGGTGCTGTGACTTGCCAATCTGACCAACCTAACATGCTGTATGATAAATCAACATGTGATTATATCAAATGTCTCCAGTTGCCATATGACACTGCAAGGGTAAAGCTAGTCTCAGCCTCAAATTGTTAAAAAAGTATTGTCGCTCTCATTATCTATAAAACACTAAGTCATCGACATGAACATGATTATGCCAAAAGCTCAATGGAGACCATGCAGTTATTACAGCAACATTAAGTTGAAAGCTATTGCTCTCGGAACACTGAAGGGAACTTTAGACGTTGTGTGTACTGTCTTTACAATTAAAGACCATTTGAATATTCCAGGGCAGGTGGTTAAGAAGATGAACTCCACTCCAAGAGGTTTGTCTAATGCTCAAAATCAACCCTCCCTCTCTCTGTACATTCCTGCCTAATGGCATCATTATTGGTGCTGTCCAGTGTAGGTTCCTTGTAATCTGGCATGGGCGGTGCGCTTCCTAGCAAGACACAGCAACCTGGGCCTAAATGCTGGAGGAGAACAAAGGATAACGGGGAAGGGGGTTGACAAAAGGAGATCCCGGATGAGTGTCTTTGATCATGCGGTTACGTTATGCCTTCTCCTCTCATCTCCGTCCATCCAGGGCTTTGGTCTGTCAGAGTGGCTTAATGAGGCCAGACGTCAACACATTGGAGCTCATCTCCAGAACAACAGGTACTGACAGAAGCAATAACCCACTCCAACATGTTGCAGGCTTATTTGATTTGGGGAATGTGGAAGTCTTGATAGGAACCAGCTGCTATTTGTCTCTCAGTCAATCAATCAATCTGTCTGTAAATGAACACCACTGATTTGCCTGTGAGAAATATTACACAGCATGGATGAGGGAGAAGATAGAGCTGCTTTTAATTTACATTGTGGTTTTATGTGAGTAAACTGAAGCTTGATGTGTTTTTTGGTAGTTTCTTATCTGTACAGATGGTGTGCAATGTGTGTGTTGGGGTAGAGTGTAGACCCAATGATGTTCTCTGATCCCGCTCCACTTCCCCAGTAAAACAATCGCTCACAAGACACACACACACACACACACACACACACACAGGCACACACACACTGCCTCTCACAGCGCGCCTGTGTTTATGAGAGCCAGCAACAGTGTGTAAGGACGGAGCTAAGTGAGAAGAAGAGGGTGAAGGGCTTATGTCATTGGCCACAGGAACCTGATTTGATCTCCTTCCCCTAAAACAATGTTATCCACTACATTGTTCCTGGGGCTTTTCATGGCGTGCCGTGAGCGCTAAAGAAATATGCCATGGTTCCACACATCCTGTGTACTACACACAGACTGTGCTGACATAGCATTTCACTCTACTCTAAAAAGTCCATATTTAACCATGAAAATGTATCATTAATTACATTTAATTACATTAAAGGCTACATGCACGAATGCAACTGCTTCAAAGAACTACTACACGAGCAGACCGTACAGTAATTCACAGACACGCACATACGCAGGAACAAATATTCTTACAAAGATGCTTTTATAGTTGCTCTCTCTCTGCAGTATGTCAATGTATAGTTATTAAATACTCTTCTCACACAAGCCTGACACTGATGTACAGTCATTGTCTTTGCACTTTTGTCTTACACACACACACACATATACACACACTTATACACCAAAAAACACAGCATGCACTTCCACTAATGTTTACTGTGTATGATGTCAGTGAAAAATTTGTGTGTGTGTGTGAGTGGGTGTGTGTGGGAGTGTGTGTATGCGCGTGTGTGCGCGTGTAGGTGTGTGTGTGTGTGTGTGAGTGCTGCTGGGGGAGGATAGGTTGCTCAGCCCTCAAAGTCAGCCATCTCCAACAGCAGGCCCTGCATTACGGACGTAGAGAGGATAAAATGCCTAGGAAAATGTATCCATATCAGAAAAACAACATTTCTCCTTGAATGGTCCTGGCATGGATACAGGAAAAGAGACAGGGACACACGCGGGGATGTGTTGAGCTGGCCCCAGTGTGTTCTGTGCTGGGTTAATTTCTCTATCCCCCGTGGGGCTTTGGAGAATATATTCTAACATCCTCATAAACATTTAAAGGAACTTGTGTCACTGGATCAGAAGCAAGTGTCACCGAGGTCACACGCGCTGTTAAGCAGGCGGCAGCTACAATATTCTAATGATCAACTGGGCTGAAAAAGTGACTGAACACCAAAATACACTGACAACTACAAAGCCATCTGTCTCTCAGGACGGAGCATGTGCTCCCGCCGTGGAGTTTACTCTTCTCACCTCAGTATCAGCACACAAAACCAATGTCGACCAATGTTTACGGTAAACTCTACAGAAATTGTGAGCTATACATTTTAGTGCCCTGTCGCCTAGTCTCAACTTTTACACCAAATCGAAACAACCCTCACATGCAAGCCGATACATATTGTAAATTGTCGCAGTTCAGAATGAGAGAGCCCCCGAACGTGTGATGATTATCATCAGAATATCCAGGCTCCAGAGCCCCGGTACATTAGGACAGCGGAATGCTAATGATAGTGACCGCCAAACTGAACATCTGTGCGCGGACGCGATCCCCAGAACGCTGATCTTGGGTTGGATCATTAGGCGTTCAAAGAACAAGAAATTACGGTTCTCAAACATTGTGTGTGTATAAAAGTGAAAGTGGGATTTCGAGGCAATGCAGGAATGTATAGTGTAAAGAATAACCATACAAAATAAGTCATCTCAAAAGCGGATAAATTCTCTCTGTGTGACTGTAAATCAGCAAATCTCAAAACTGTAAAAATTCTTTGTGTTGTGGCCTGTTGCTTTTACCTGGGTCGTGGAAAGGGACCAGTGCGAAGTTATACAAAGGTCTTTTCGGTCTGCTCAATGATGTTTCCAAAATCTTTGACGCACCCTCGATAACCTGGACCAGGTCATCGTACATGGAGCCGGTGACATCAAAGACGAATGCCAGAGTAGATGCTCCGTCAGAAATGTCCTCCTTCGTGGCTACAGTACCGGTGTCTTGACCGCTGGAGTAAGCCAATAACAGCAATAGGCATACAGGTTGTAGCCAACACAGCCTGGTGCCCATTTTAGAGACAGAGCAGTCCTCTCACAAGTGCCCCGAGCTATCTTGTCTCTCTCGACAATCGGAACCTCAAGGTGATTCTTAAGATGAGAGCCTACATTACGATCTCAAAAACATGAACATGAGAAAAAACGTTTGCCTGCAAAATAGCACAAAGGTACCCAACGTTGGATGTGTCTTGTTGACACGTTTGCTTCTGCGCCCTTCTCTTCTCGCGTGTGGACGTCTAGACGTGCTGGTTCATACAGTAGGCCTATGATGTGCCGAGTCGGTGACTCTTGTTCTGCCCTGTGATAACCACCTCTCCAGAAAGCCTCTGAGCCAACTTCTTACACCGTGCAGAATATCTATACTCTGATTGGACGAGAAGCTTTAGCGGGATATGATTAGTGCATATCTTCACTTATTCCTTTATAGCCTATGGACCTATGCATATGCATTTTTATTCAATGGCCTAAGTTACAGAATAACGAGTAAATTGTATTTGCCTTGATAATTAATGTAGACAACGGCTTGCCATAGCTCTGCTAATTTTAAGTAGGCCTAGACCTATTTGCCATAGGCCTTAAACGCCATCACGAATAAAATGATCATCTTTGGATTTTACAGTTTAGTTAATTACATGCCATAAATAAGAATTTGCACTTTATCCGAATAACATTATTAAAATATGTTATTTTTTATTAATTACACAAAAGTATCATATTTACTATTTTAAATAACACATATAGAAACCAGTACTGCCAATCCTGCATTGCTGTTTTGTTTGAATTAGTTTATTTGTGTAAATTGTATTGGCCTATAGGCTACCTATAGTCTACAGTGATTTGTTGAAATATGTGCATTTAGTTAACTAAAAACAATAAAGGTATAGTTATTTTGTTCACTGGAAAAAAAATAAAACAACAGTAATGTACTGTAGATTCTTCTACATCTACATCTATATCTCCATCTAGTGGTTAAAATGTGCTTTACAATACATTACAATATAGCCTACATTATGCTCTCAAGAAAAGTTTCACAAATAATCTTGACTAACACGCTTTGAAACAGATTTTGAGAGAAATCAACCTTGTTTGCAGTAAAATTAATGAATGAATGAATAAATGTATTAATTAATAAAGTACTCAATTGCTATTATTTAGTTGACTGCAGACATCAATTCGTTTATTTCAAACTATATTGTGCCTTGTGGCAGACCACACACAGGTGTTAATTTTTAGAGCCATTAACAAATTATTGAATTATGAAAGTTTGGAAAACTCATCCTGTAATGTATAGTTTGGTCTCAGCTGCTGGTCAATTGCTGTCAACACTGCTTTTCCCAGAGATGCGATGACAAAATCAACAGCATGCGGTTTTCCTGGGTCACCACAAGAGGGAGCAGACCTGTTGGTCTGCAGTCCTAAACATTATGAACTATTGTTTT
>JAODUK010086201.1:0-14202 GCA_027564635.1 Typhlichthys eigenmanni
GATTAACTGGCTTCCTGAACTACTGTATACAGAGTCCTGCTGCTGGGAATATGCGTTATGCGTGTTTGTGTGTGTGTGTGTGTGGAGCTGAAGTCTCTCAGGCTGAGAGATGTAGAGGTGGTATGGGCGCCCAAACCGCCCCCGCCACACCCCCCACCCACCTTACAACAGCAGCCAATGGGAGAGGGGCCACTGGTGTGTGTGTGTGTGTGTGTGTGTGTGTGTGTGTGTCCCTCACTAGCCCCGCCCACAGCAGCTGAGCTTGGCTCAGTGCCATCACAGCTGATGACTGACAGGCCAGCTGGGCCCGCCTCCTGATTGACTGCCTACAGGGAGACTGAAAGGAAGCGAGGGGCTTCAGCGTACGGCACCAGAATGACCCAGCGAAGTCAATGGGGTGTCCACTGTCTTCATCATCATGCTAGGGGTGCACAATATATCGACTCAGTATCGTTATCGCAATATCATATCGAAAATGTTGTGTTTGATTTAGACAGAACAGTAAGATGTGTGGCTGAGGAAGCTAATGACATAATAGAGATGAAGAGGAAACATCAGTGGTCAAAAAGAATGCCTCCTCGGTGGCTTGGAATTACTGTTGTTGTACCAGTCCAATATATGAAAATGTGTTGTTTGGATATGTTATGAATATATATTGATGCATTTTCTCATAACCTGTGTTTTTACTTATGTTTAAAACATATCCAAATCAATATCGATATTGCAATATCACATATTGTCAATATCGTGCACCCCTACATCATACAGCCCATTATTTCTCTCTGGGGCGTAAATGGGTATTTCAAGGATATCACATTTCCCAAATACCTACGATCAATCTGAGGTCTTGTTTCTGCAGCGAACTGTTTCGAGGCAAACAGACTTTGTTTCAGGCCATGCATGACAGATTTAGCTGTCTGGATGCTGCGTGTGTCAACCAATGGTGTTGATGACAACAAGCCCACTTAAGAGACGAGAGCCGTTCGTTAGTATTCTATCGCTGGTGCCACCAGCTGAAGGTGTCAGGTTTGTTTACGTTCCTATTTACGGAGCCAGGGCTGTGAAGAAGTACCATTTTATTTGTTCACACAGAGCGGTAAGATAGCAATATGCGAGGAGATATTAGTTGAATTTGACAAAAAGTGTTGTGCTTACAATTAGCTTGCAATTAGCTTGCAATAGCAGACTATACCTTTAAACATCTTGTCTCTCTCTTCAGTACCATAGTGTGCTCCACATTGGACACACATTGCTATGGCTGGGATAGTGTTGTTGTGTGCAGTCTGCACCACATTATTTGTGTTCCTATCTAAGAAGCCTGGGCAGCTAGCGGACCGCGTGGAGACTTTGTTAAAAGCGTATTATCTTATAGTCACTGTCGATACTTTAATGTGGGTCCTGTGGCACCGTCAGAACCAACCATCATCAGCTGATAACCGCACTAGCAAAGGTTAGAACCAACCATCACCAGCTGATAACCACGCTAGCCAAGGTCAGAACCAACCATCACCAGCTGTTAACCACACTAGTGAAGTCACATGATGGGGCTTTCAAAAGGCCCTTTGAGCCGTGAGCACAGTCAGGCCCTCAGGATTCTCCTGGACGATTGGCTGAGCACAAACTGTGAGAGAGTTCTGGGCGAGCGAGGGAGGGATGTGCAGGGGAGAGAGAGGGACCTGCTGACTCACTGGCTGCCTGCAGTACAGCTGACATGGCAGGCTGGGCACTGCACACGCACATGTACACGCACACACACACAAGCACACACAAGCACACTCATATATATTGACCACAGTCAACAACCCAGTCGTGTGATCTGAGACTGAGTGTGTGCTGAGCTCAATGTGCTCTTCATCAACTCAACACCTGGCTAACTTGAGAACATACAAACATAGGAACTTAATAACAAGAGCAAACTACTAACTTAGGATCAAGAACAGACTAACTGAAGAACATTAACTTTACTTATTAAAAACATACTAATTTAGGAACATATTACCTTCATTTATTAATTTAAGAACTTACTAACTTAACATATTAACTTAAGAGCATGTTTATTTAACGTACTAACTTAAGAACATATTACAATTAGGAATATCAACTTAAAATTACTAACTTAAGTTATATTATGTAAACTTTAGTTAAAGTGTCTTCAAACGCAGACATTACTGTAATATTACTGTAATGTTACTGTTAAAAAAGTTAAATAAAAGACAGGTTTTGTTTTGAAGGTGGACTAGCTAAAGTGTGACATGTCAGCTGACTGCAACACGGAGCTTCTTACCGACAACCTGGATGATCTCAGCAAGCAGAACGCCGTCTGTTACGTCCGTCTGCAAGTCCTTGATCAGGCGCCTGTGTCCCGACCTGGCAAGGTAGTGGTTGGCCCAGTCCGTGTAGATCTACGGTGGAACACACACACACATGCCCGAGGTCAAATCCAAGGTCTGCTACAGCAAGCTAGGAGTGCTTAAAGCGCCATAAACACCCAATAAAACACAAAAGACACGTGAATCTAGACACGTTTCCACCACTCTAATAAACAGCCTCGTGGATGAATGGCAGCGGAGAAGCCCTGGTTCTTTTGTTGGGGTGGTGGGGGGAGATGGTGTGTGTGTGTGTGTATGTGTGGGGTGGCCCATGTCCGCGTCGCTATTCAAACGGGGGCCATTGTACTCAGTCGGCCATTCATCATGGAGCTCAGCCGGCTGCTTGCACTGGGCCACGCTGACATCACTCTCAGGGGACAGAACAGACCCTTCACTGGCTGGTGGGGGGGGGATCTGAATAATTTGAATGGCTTCCTCCATAATTAGTCTCCCAAGTCTCCCGTCTATTGGTCTGCTTCTCTCTCTCTCTCTCTCTCTCTCTCTCTCTCTCTCTCTCTCTCTCTCTCTCTCTCACACACACACACACACAGGGGGAGGTGTGTGCTGTTAGATGTGACCCCTTTACATAGAGTAAACAGGGCAGGGGTGGATCAGCTGTGCTGCTCACTGAGCCGTGAGTCAGTCAGCTATCTAGAGTATTGTGGTCTGGGACAGGTGTGGGCACCCCCCCCCCCCGCCACACACACACACACACACACTACCATCCCTTATATACTGGAAGTCAGCAAGTCTCAGATAAAAGGGATTAATGTGCTTAGGTAGGAGTGTGTGACTGAGTGAGTGAGTGAGTGTGAGAGAGAGAGAGAGAGAGAGAGAGAGAGAGAGAGAGAGAGAGAGAGAGAGAGAGAGAGAGAGAGAGAGAGAGTGAGAGAGAGAGAGAGAGAGAGAGAGAGAGAATTAGCTGGGTTTACGTTGAACTTTGATGTGCACTGGGGTTTGAGGGGTGTAATTAAACCCCAGGTGAATTGTGTGTCTGTCAACCAAAGGGTCTGGAGAAGCACCAAGGTGGAGCTCCTCCAGGGTGATGTGGGGGGATCTGTATAAACAGGGCGTGGCAGAACAGTGGGGAAAGACAGGGCAAGTTACAACAGTGTCTATTTTGATTAAAAGGCTGTCAAACAGTATTATTTAAACACAACATCAGAACAAACACATATTTCAGTGTGTGTCTTTGAATCAACACTAAAGCACCAGCTACTCAACACATGACTCAACGGGTCTTGAGCTGTGTATTAATATCTGCCCGTCTGATATGACTCATGCTAGCTGGGGGGAAATCCCCGCTCATGCCGTCCTTGTGAACTCTGAAAGCCATCTTCTTCAGAAGCTGCTCAGTGACGTCAGGGACATTCCCTTCCCTGTAGAACGTAACGTGAGAGGCTCTGAACCCTACGGAGGGTACTATGTGCGTGCGCTCAGAAAAAATACCCATTGGTGGCTCGTCACCTTCGGGTCTGCAGATGACCGTCACCTTCTCACAGAAGAAACACGGGCCTGCAGATGACCGTCACCTTCTCACAGAAGAAACATGGGCCTTTAGATGACCGTCACCTTCTCAGAGAAGAAACACAGGCCTTCAGAGGACCGTCATCTTCTCAGATAAGAAACACAGGACTGCAGATGACCGTCACTTTCTCACAGAAGAAACATGGGCCTTTAGATGACCGTCACCTTCTCAGAGAAGAAACACGGGCCTTCAGAGGACCGCCATCTTCTCACAGAAGAAACATGGACCTTTAGATGACCGTCACCTTCTCAGAGAAGAAACACGGGCCTTCAGAGGACCATCATCTTCTCAGAGAAGAAACATGGACCTTTAGATGACCGTCACCTTCTCAGAGAAGAAACACGGGCCTTCAGAGGACCGTCATCTTCTCACAGAAGAAACACGGGCCTTCAGACGGCCGTCACCTTCTCACAGAAGAGAGGTGGCGCTCAGTTGTGTCACGATCATCCTAGAGTTAGCATGGACCATCATCCCTGGCCCAGTGCCACACCAGCACACGTACAAGGGCCGGTGTTCTGCCTCACACAACACAGAGACCCGTCACAGCCAGAGCGTTCACAGATACCCTCACAAGTCACAACCCCAAGCGGGAACCTCCGGTGCTGGAACATGAACAGTGCCACAATCTGCAGTTCCTCGAATGTCCACTGGAGGCTGGCACAGCTCGAGTTTTAAAACCGTTCCTCAGCAACCCCTCTTCCAAGCCTCTTTCTGTCACATTGGCCAGAATTCAGTATAAAAGCTTTCCAGCCCAGTAGCACTGATAGCCGAGCTACGATTAGCCTTATTACTTCCAGGGTTCAGTAAGGAACCTAAAAGGATAGGGCACTAAACACCCCATTATGAGCTAATCTTGTGAGGTGAGCAGGAACCACAAAGCTGGACTGGAGCCGCCATGAGTGGTTATCTCTCACGAGAGGCGCTCAGCGTGGGACAAGGGTCTGGGAGGTTCCACACGCTAGACACACAGTGTAGCCACTGAATCCCTCGCTCAGACAATGCTACTTCTCCTCTCTGGATGTACACACGTCCCACTAGCATGACATGGAATACTTCTTATGGTTGCACAAGGGACCACAGGAGCTCACAGCCAGTCTTGGTACTGGCTGTGAGCTCATTCACAGCATTCATTAATTCCACGTAACCCTGGGGATGCCATTCTCCACACAAGGTTCTGATTCAGGAATGACTTTGTCACACTGTATATGTTATGCCTATGGTGTTTTTCAATGGTGCAGTTTAGATGACTTGATTGCTGGTGTTTTGAACCTCAACTAATCCCCAGCATTAGAACGTCGGTCTGAGGTTTCACACTCATTTCATAGCACTGCAGAACAGGTGAACAAAAAATACCTCTCCTCACACGTTGCTAGTCGAAGGTTCTAGCCTAGCTTAGCGTGCCAACAGATACCTGCCTATATGTCCAGGCTGCAACATATAAACCACTCTGACCACCCTGTAGCAAGCAGAACCTGCCTCCATCACAGGCCTGGCTATTTTAGCCTGGCTGTCCTGCTATTCCCCTCTACCCTCCACTCTTAAATATGGCTTCACTTCCCTGTCATTAATATCTGTTCTAGCAGCACTAGCAGACAGTGAGACCCCCACCCAGGGCAATGCAGGCCTGTCCCCCCCCCCCTTTCCCCGCTACGCCCGGGCACTGAGGTGTGGAGCCTTCCGGTCGACGTGGTGACTCTGTGGCTCTGTGTCGCACGCAGCGGAGAGAGGATTCATAGAGCCTTGTTCGTCTGGCCGGGGTCACCCAGCTCTGGACAGTGTGGCACACACGCCTCTCAACTGACAAACCCCCAAAGCTCTCACCATCCATTAAGGTCTCTCCCTCCCTCTCTCTCCCTCACTCTTCCTCCCTCATTCTCCTGGCCTGAGTCACCCACCTCTAACCTCTAGAACAAATCTTAAGCTCAACAGCAGTTTTGTTTTTATCTTCCAACTAAAACATAAACAACAGGCTTGAATTGCTTTTATTTTAGCATCAAACCTGGTAATCAAAATATTATCCAAATATGAAAACAAAACAGGTTTGACGACTTATAGTTTTACCTCTGTCTATACACACTCACACGTCAACCTACCCACACCGACATCTTTACGTTGCGTAGCAACCATCGTCTCTATGCACGTGCTTCATCCAATGACGTGTTGCGTATTTGTATAAGGTGTCTGCAGGTTTAATGAAACTTTATATTGCTTGCCTGGCGTTTTAGTGCCATGTTCAAGACAGGCCACAACCCCAGACTGGGTGATTAGTGGTTGTTTATCTACACAGCTGTCTGCAACAACCGCAACAGGTTTTATATGCTTTGGTTTATGTGCTATTGTGGTCCACACACTGCTATGCTAACGTCTGCTAACGTCTGCTAACGTATGCTAACGTCTGCTAACGTCTGCTAATGCACTGTGTAAATGCAAACACAATGTTCCCAAAGCAACAACAATATCCCAGCCTTGGCAATGTGTGTCTATTGTGGGGGGCGGGGCCTTTGAGGCACCAAGCTTTCTCCAGCATGACTGACAGCAGGAAGGTGTAGCAACCACTGCAGCAGCCAGGTAGCGGTTAGACGTCTTGCTCAAGGGTGCGCACAGGTAGGGCAGACTTATTGGGTATGGACCCTACAACCTATCAAGTGGGAGTCGACCACCCTGACCACTATTTCTCCTGAATAAACAAACAAACAGACTTATACACACACACACACGCCAGTGACACATCAATTGTCTGTGTGTGTGTGTGTGTGTGTGTGTGTGTGTGTGTTTGGGGGGGGGATTGAACCGCTAGCATGCAGATGGCTTATTGGAGAACTATGGGTTGATGGATGAACAGACTCCCCCCTCCCCCTGACAGCAGGGCCCAGTGGGAGGGACATGTGGTGAGGTGGGGGGTGGGGGGGGGGGGGGTTGGAAGGGGAGCAGCAGATATATCACCACCTTAACACACATGACCCCAAACACACACACACACACCTATGGGTGTAATAAGTGGGAATTAACAGCAGAGACAGCTCTTTCTCCAGATGGCTTATGAGAAATCAATGACCTGCAGGCCCAGAGCTTGTCTGCCAACTGCCAAGTGCCTTGCTCAAAGAGCAGGGAGCAGGTCAGGGCCTCAGTAGGCCTGCCAAACACTGACACCATTAACCACCGACTCCTCCATTCATTTCACCTATACGACTCAATGAGCTGTATTGGGATAACTGGTCTGTCAGGACGGCTGACGGACGAACAAGCTACAATGACACTAGCAATTAGAGAGAGAGAGAGAGAGAGAGAGAGAGAGAGAGAGAGAGAGAGAGAGAGAGAGAGAGAATAGTTATGTGTCCTTTAAATGATACCAAGTGTTATTGTTCTTATTGTCATCACCACTGGTGTTATTGTTCTTATTGTCATCACCACTGGTGTTATTGCTGTGGGACTATTTGTTCTATTGTTTGTAATATTGTTGTTCTCATTGAGTGCTACGCATGGCACTAGCTGCCCTCTAGCTTTGGCAAAACCGTTGTAATAACGGTCATGCAGCCTCTTAGGTGGCTCCAGCCTACAGAGACTCACAGAAGCATGGAGGAGGAGGAGGAGGAGGAGGAGAAGAAGCAGAGGGAGGACCCTGATTGGTCACCCCTGGATGGTGGACCAATCAGGGTGTGTTAGTGAGATGGCATTGAAGTCAAGTGTATGTTTTGAGATGATGGTAGAGGTTGGCAGGTTGATGCAGCAGCACAAACAGTTGTAGCCATGCTGATTGGTTAAACGCTTCACAATGAACCAGAGGTCTACGCCCAGTAAAGACTGCAAACACTTCCTAATGGAACGTGGCCAGACAATATTCACCAGGTGCATTGTGGGTCCAGACCATGTTCCCCAGGTGCATGCTGGGTCCAGACCATGTTCCCCAGGTGCATGCTGACCAGCAAATGCAATGCAAACCAGACCAAGAGGAGCATTTAGGCAGTGTGCTGTGGTTGTATGCTCCTAACCCTGATCAATAGATCTACATTAGGACAGTGGAGTCTATTGACTGCACGTCATACAAGAGGAAGGTCATTTTCATTTAGAAAAAGAAAAAAAAGACCACACACAAATGACTGCATGCACTCACAATCACACACAAATGCAAATGCACACAGTCACACATGCATACATGAACGCACGCCACACAATCACACACACACACGCACACACACACACACACAGTGACCCAGTGTCAGTCAAGCGCAGTGTAATTAAGCTAGCAGACTATCAGCTCATCTCCAGACCCTGCTAATAAGCGTCCCCTTCCTCTGCAGGCTAGCCGGCTCAGATTAGCATCAGCTGACCGGCACAGAGAGGGTCCCCGTCTGCCTCCTGCGTTGCCGCGGGATACACCTCGCTGAGGAGCTGCGTTATCCAATCACAGCTTCCTCCATTCACACCCAGAACTATATATCTGTCTGTCTGTCTGTCTGTCTGTCTGTCTCCCTCCCTGTCTGTCTGTCTGCTGAAGGGCTGGTGGTGTACTGAGCAGCATGTGCTCCTTCACTAAGCCCATCTGAGCTCCTCATGCACACATCAAAGCCATGGTCCCACCAGGTGTGGAGAGGGAGCATGGGCCTACCTGTGCCTGTTAACCCTTACCCTACTATGCCATAACCTACTGGGCCTGTCTTAACCTAGTGGGCCTGACACAGTTAACCTAGAGAGTCCCAATGAAGCATGTTGCCTCCACACAAGCACTGAGCAAACTGGGAGAGGATTCATACCAAGCTGCAGCAAAGCTGGAAACAAATGCTACAGTAAATATTCTCTCTCTCTCTCTAGCTTCAGTTACACGCACTAACACACAGAATACGTCTACATTATATATTTTACATCACCATGCATTTCAAACTGTTTGAGCAAGAAAGACCCCTATAAAGAAGTGACTCACAGCTCAAACCCCCGCAGTGGACACACACACACACACACACACACACACGCACGCGCACACATGCACGTGCACACACACACACACACACAGAGCTAAGAATGACACCTTCTGGTGGTACACTGCATCATAAAACACCAAAACTACATCCAGCTACAAGCGTTACATGTTGCCATGGCACCCTGCTGGCCCTCTCTGGTCACCTACCAGCTTCATGGTGCCGTTGTTCTGTTCCCATCGACACAGCATCCAACTCATCTTCCTGGCTCACGCAGTCTTCAGCCCCTCTCTCTCTCTCTCTCTCTCTCTCTCTCTCTCTCTCTCTCTCTCTCTCTCCCACACACACACACAGCTGCGTCAGGACCTCGCCACATGCCACCAGAGGCCCTGGTGCTGTGCCAGACAACAGACCTCCAGAAGCAGGAGCTCTTCACCTCTGCAGCTCCTCTAGCCTACACACCCCTTCCCTCCGCTCCACTTCACTCCTCCCCCTACCCTAGCCCAGCCCAGCTCCACCCACTCTGGGGGGAAGGAGGAGGAGAAGGGGGAGGAGGGGGAGGAGGAGGGCACAACCACCGCAGGAGGCGAGCTCTCCTCCTCCTGGTTGGGGTCTGAGCGGCAGCCAAACCAAACACTCTGAGTGGGAAGGTGGGGGGATTCCACACACAAAGTTCAGCGAACTGTCCGTCGCAGAGAGAGAAGAAAAAGATCAAAATTCACCTCCCCCCCCTCCCCCACCTCCCTCGACCACACGTAAAAGAGGAGGAACAAATTAAAGGGGTGAAAAAAGAACACACAAAAACGTAAATAAAACGTGGAACGTTGGCGCACAAGTCTCGACAACAGCCGAGCCACGGTTTATTATGTCTCCCACTGTTCTGCCTGCTCTCCGTAAAAGACCCGCTTTTATTTCCCCCGCTCTCTGATCACCAATACCCACAATGCACCAGGAATAGTCCTGTGTGTGTGTGTGTGTGTGTGTGTGTGTGTGTGTGTGTGTGTATAACATGTCCTCTGTGCAAGATGTGCTTCGTTTGAGTGTGATCTAAACCCCTACACACACACACACACCACAAATTACAAGCCAAATTTTAATTTTGGGAATGGCCCAATCTTTGCAGAACTTTCCACAGTGGGGAAGGCCTGATCACTTCTAGGGGACTTTGAGGGCTTCCACTGGGAGCTGGCTTCAAAACATTCCCACTGCTAACTAGAGGTCCTCCAACCACACATCCATGTCAGTGAAGATGGCTGCTGAGGTCAGAGGTCAAGGTCAGGCACTCTCTCACCTGGTCCACATCAACTCATTGGGCCCTATCTAATGTTGGTCGTGAGTAAGGTTGTGGCAAAATAGCCTACTTGATTGAAGTCCTATTTAGCCGCATGCACACCATAGACTCTGGAGCGCTCTGCTCAAAAATATTTGGCGCACACACACGTATAACATTAGCAATCCATTAGCACGCACAGGTATAGCATTAGCTAAAATGGATAGGTTACTGAAAATTATGTTACTGGTACTTGTTGTTTGGTGGGTCTCTAATAGATTAGTCCTCTCTAGGTGGGTCTCTAATAGATGAGTCTCTCTAGGTGGGTCTCTAATAGATTAGTCCTCTCTAGGTGGGTCTCTAATAGTGAGTCTCTCTGGGTGGGTCTCTAATAGATGAGTCTCTCTAGGTGGGTCTCTAATAGATTAGTCCTCTCAAGGTGGGTCTTGGCACAAAAAGGTTTGGGAACCCCTGGTCTTGCTTAAAATTTTAGTTTTATGTATGAATGTTTTATGTCACCTTATATTGTCAATTTCTGTTTGGAGTCTTTAACCAACATTTGATGGTCACATGTGTTATGTGGTTGTGAACCATTTCACCACATGTAACTGTTGTACATGCACAACACACACACACACATATGCGTGTGAAACACTGCAACACAATATCGAAGACTGGGATAGCGTTGCGTGGTGCGGACTGCACCACTTTGCTTGTTTACACCGCCAGGGCTGTGTAGGAACACCAGATAAAGCACGCACACAGAGAAGTAGGGGACCATGAGGAGATGAGTGGAGCTGAGTCCACCACATGGAGAAGAGTGTGAGGAGGGTCCTTCAACAACCTCAAGAAGCAGCACCCCAATGGACACCTGCAGCAAGGCTTCCTTCTGCCTGAGGGCCCTGATAAAGACCCACTGTGCGAGAGACACGGGGGCTTGTGGGGCTGACCACACAATAATGGGAGACCTTTGTGTCGGGGTGCGGTGGGGGGGTGTGTGGGTGGGGGGGAGTGAGGGGTAACAAAGGGCTCAAGGCCTGGGAAGTTGTCCCCACTACTGCCCACTGCCTGGCTGTTCTGGGCTATTGTGGTGGGGTGTCAAGATAATATAATATGATAATGCCGACCCTCTTTAGACCACCGTTGCCTTGACGCACGATCCCTGGACCCCTCTTCCTGTTGGGAAGTGTGTCACGCTTAAGCATTTTTGACTTACACTTCCCCTTGCTAATAGCAAGTGGAATCACATTAGCACAATGCGACGTGCCATTATAGCACTGCTTACGGCAGATTACGGTGCGCTGCAGAACAGAACGCTCCCAGAATTACATCTGGCCCCCGCCTGCAATGGCTGCCAGCTGTGACCACCTTGCTACTGAAGCAACATCAAACTGAGAAGCAGTGGGTTCATTTCCTGTGTGGTGATGGGGTTATATATACAGTGGACACTGGTTTGGGCTCTGGCTTGAGATCAGAACACAGTGTATGGCAAACACTGTGCTCGCCAAGCATCTGTTGTTTATGCACTGTGACTGTGCTTATACACTGTGCACAGTTTAGTGCATGTTAGGATCAACTTTAGGATTTGCTTTATTATGCCTCTATTATTGATTTGCTTTGATTTTTAACATCTAATTTGTTCTTTGTTCAAATACACTTACAGTGTATATACCCACAGTGATACAGTTACAGTGTATAGACCCACAGTGACACAGTTACAGTGCATAGACCCACAGTGATACAGGTACAGTGTATAGACCCACAGTGATGCACTTACAGTGTATAGACCCACAGTGATACAGTTACAGTGTTAAGCAGTAAGCAGGGGTTAGACCCCCATCAGCCAGACCCCCAGACTACCCCCCCCCGACACACACACACACACACCAGGGACCTTGGGGATCTCTCTGGGCGGATGGGCGACAGACATCCAGCTACAATTAATAAGGTTATGTCCTCCAGCCGTGACCTCACTCAAGTGTGTGAGGGGGGGGGGGCTAACGCAGTAACTGGAACTTGAGGTCATATGAGCAGACATAATTATCTGCAGAATCATTTTATTTCTTAGTAATTAATGTTCACACAAATATACAATTAAAGTATTAAAGTATTTTTACATATATTTGATGTTCCTGCCTTTTAATCAAATCAGTTGTGGCTCCCTGCTGAGAGCGAAGGGGATTTGATTTTGTCTATATACAGTATATACACACACACACACACACACACTGCATGCCCACCCAAACAAGAGAGGGGTGAGGAGAGATGAGGAAGTATTGAAAATAGACAATAAAAGAGGAGAAAGTGAAGCTTTAGAGGAACTATTTCAGATCTGAAGCCACGGTAATGAGATGACTAACATCCTATCTGCTCAATGGAAGTCAGTCACATTGAAACTGACATCTCAAAATGTAATTGCACACAATTCCTGTGAATTAATCTCAATACTCATGTTCAATTATCACATAAAGGGGGACAAGCAGAGCTGAGTGCCAACCTCCGACCCGGCGCTACTAATATTATTAGTGAGAATAATTTGACAGATGTGGTGGTGATTTAACACCATGTCACGTCCTGGGTCAGCCGCCATGAGCTCATCTGAGTAAATATTAGCTTCCTTCATGGCCTGCCTGGTCCTTAGCCTTGTATATAGCTTTGTCTATAGCCTGGTCCATAGCCTGGTCCATAGCCTGGTCTATAGCCTGGTCTATAGCCTGGTCCATAGCCTGGTCCATAGCCTGGTCTATAATCTGGTCCATAACCTGGTCCATAATCTGGTCTATAGCCTGGTCTATAATCTGGTCCATAACCTGGTCTATAGCCTGGTCTATAGCCTGGTGTATAATCTGGTCCATAACCTGGTCTATAGCCTGGTCTATAGCCTGGTCCATAACCTGGTCTATAACCTGGTCTATAGCCTGGTCTATAGTCTGGTCCATAACCTGGTCCATAACCTGGTCTATAGCCTGGTCTATAACCTGGTCTATAACCTGGTCTATAACTTGGTCCATGCCAGCCTGGGCTGAACCACACAGAGCTCCCAGCACAGATAAGGGCTGCCCAGGCCTTTGTAATGGCTGAAATGAAAAGCAGCCTTTACATACTGACAGGCTGCCCCCCCCCCCCCGATCCTTATTAAGATAGCTGAGCCTTATCACACAGAGACAGGGCTGGCTGTGTGTGTGTGTGTGTGCGTGTGTGTGTGTGTGTGTGTTGGGGTCATTGTCTTTGTCCATGAATGATAAAGGGCCGTGACGCAAAACAGACCCTGTCGCGGCTTCAGAAGTAATTTTTCAGGGGGTCTCCTTTGTGTCTCAAACAGTGAATGTGGCTTTCAAAGGTTTGAACCTTTTCCCTCTTCATGCCAGGGCTCAGAATTAATGAGCTTGCAACAATTCACAGTTGGAAGGCCGACAACACCAAAGAGACAGAGAGAGAACCAGCAGCCATTTGAAATGATTAAATAAGTTGGCCTGGCCTTGTACACACAAACACACACATACACACACACCTTCTCCCACTGCAAACAACAGCTAAAAGACTTGGCGATGTACACAATGTGAACACTAGAGGGCAGCAGAGCATTTGGGCAAGTCTGTTCTATAAATGTAGTTGGTTACAGACAGCAGGGAGAGGAGGTTTCGTACACGCACACACACACACACACACACACACACACACACGCACACAAGAGCACACAGGATTCCTCAACGACATATAAAGGGGAAAACACACTGTGGAGGTTCCAGCAGAGGGCACTGTGGATCCATGTAGTGCCTGCCTGAACACGACCCTCAATTGCCTCCCTTCAGTAGGTTCCCTGCTCCCTAGCTCCATGTGTCCTTGTCCCGGCTCCTACAGCACACTTGCCTGGGACTGGAACCTGGAACCGGGCTATTGCTAATGCCCCGGGCTAACACTAATGTAACAGGGTAACACTAATGCCCCGGGCTAACACTAATGTCCTTGGCTAACACCTAATGTAACAGGCTAACACTAATGTCCCGGGCTAACACTAATGTAACAGGCTAACACTAATGTCCCGGGCTAACACTAATGTAACAGGCTAACACTAATGTCCCGGGCTAACACTAATGTAACAGGCTAACACTAATGTCCTTG